>CAUYON010008025.1:0-45847 GCA_963573935.1 Arctocebus calabarensis | reverse complement strand
CAGTGATTTTCTTTTTTTTTTTTTTTTTTGATTTTTATTAAATTATAATTGTGTACATTGGTGCAATCATGGGGCACAATGTGCTGACTTTATATACATTCTGAAATATTTTCATTGGACTATTTAACATAGCCTTCATGGCCTTTTAATCACTATATGAAAACATTTATATTATACATTTAGTAGTTTTCACCTGTACCCTTCTAAGATGCACCGTAGGTGTGATCCCACCAATCACCCTCCCTCCACCCACCCTCCCTCCTTCCCTCCCCTCCCTTGCCCCTTTCCCCATTGCTTGTGCTATAACTGGGTTTTAGCCTTCATATGAAAGCTACAGATTAGCTTCATAGTGGGGCTGAGTACATTGGATACTTTTTCTTCCATTCTTGAGATACTTTGCTAAGAAGAATATGTTCCAGCTCCATCCATGTAAACGCAAAAGGTAAAGTCTCCATCTTTCTTTAAGGCTGCATAATATTCCATGGTATACATGTACCACAAGTTATTAATCCATTCGTGGGTCAATGGGCACTTGGGCTTCTTCCACGACTTAGCAATTATGAATTGGACTGCAATAAACATTCTGGTACAGATATCTTTATTGTGATGTGATTTTTGGTCTTCTGGATATAAACCTAGTAAAGAAATTATAGGATCGAATGGCATATCTATTTTTAGATCTCTAAGTATTCTCCAAACATCCTTCCAAAAGGAATATATTAGTTTTCATTCCCACCAGCAATGTAGAAGTGTTCCCTTTTCTCCACATCCACACCAGCATCTCTGGTTTTGGGATTTTGTTATGTGGGCTAATCTTACTGGAGTTAGATATCTCAAGGTAGTTTTGATTTGCTTTTCTCTGATGATTAAGGATGATGAGCATTTTTTCACGTGCTTGTAGGCTGTGCGCCTGTCTTCCTTAGAGAAATTTCTCTTCAAGTCCTTTTCTCACCCTGAGATGGGATCACTTGTCCTTTCGTTGTTAATACGTTTGAGTTCTCTGTGGATTCTGGTTATTAAACCTTTGTCGGAGGAATTACCTGCAAATATTTTCTCCCAATCTGAGGGCTGTCTGCCTGCTACAGTTATTGTGTTCTTAGCAGTGCAGAAGCTTTTTAGTTTGATCAGGTCCCAGTAGTGTATTTTTGATACTGCTTCAATTGCCTGGGGTGTCCTCCTCATAAAAAATTCACCCAGGCCGATTCCTTCAAGAGTTTTCCCTGCACTTTCTTCTAGGATTTTTATAGTTTCATGTCTTAAGTTTAAATCTTTGATCCAGTCAGCGTCTATCTTAGTTAATGGTGAAAGGTGAGGGTCCATTTTCAGTTTTCTGCAGGTCGCCAGCCAGTTCACCCAGCACCATTTGTTAAATAGGGAGTCTCTTCCCCACTGAATGTTTTTAATTGGGTGGTCAAAGATCAAATAGCGGTAAGTAGCTGGGTTCATCTCTTGGTTCCCTATTCTGTTCCATACATCTATCTCTCTGTTTTTGTGCCAGTACCATGCTGTTTTGATCACTATCGATTTATAGTACAGTCTCAGGTCTGGTAGCGTGATTCCTCCTGTTCTGTTTTTATTTCTGAGTAATGTCTTGGCTATTTGAGGTTTTTTCTGATTCCATATAAAATGAAGTATTATTTTCTCGAGGCCTTTAAAATATGACAATGGAGCTTTAACAGGAATTGCATTAAAATTCTATATTGCTTTGGGTAGTACAGACATTTTAACAATGTTGATTCTTCCCAGCCATGAGCATGGTATGTTTTTCCATTTGTTGACATGTTCAGCTATTTCTTTTCTTAGAGTTTCATAATTCTCTTTATAGAGATCTTTCATGTCTTTGTTAGATAAACTCCCAAATATTTCATCTTCTTTGGTTCTACTGTGAAAGGGATAGAATCCTTGGTGTTTTCCAGATATACAATCATGTCATCTGCGAAGAGTGAAAGTTTAATCTCTTCTGATCCTATGTGGATGCCCTTGATCGCCTTTTCTTCCCTTATTGCAATGGCTCATTAATTTTTTTTAATCTAGTTATCTGGGAAAAGAAGAGAAAGCATCTTTTGGGAAAACATCTGTGAGCAAAGCATTCCCATGAGAAAGTTTCTATCAGGTTGGAAAAATACTTTTGTAAATCTTCCCCAGTAGGGGCAGAAGACTTTGGTCTCTCAGGGCGCCAGTGGCTGCCTTCTTACAATAGCCTGGAACAGAGTCACTGTCTGGAAGAGCCTGGCCTCGCTCTGGATCCCATTCTCTTCTTTCTTTTCCCTGCCCAGACCCTTTCTCATTCTGCTGGAGGCCTCGTTCTCCCAGGAGAGCTAATAGGAAATTTTTTTATTGCTTTAGCTTTATTGCCTTTAGCTCTGGAAACTGTGCTTTCAAGCTGTAATTATATTCCAGTTGTAAATATTATCTCTAAGAGAATAGCTAATGGCTTTTTCATAATGCTATCTGTAATTTTGTAGCTGCTAAATTTATGTGTCAACTAGAATCTTGAAGTAAACAAAGTGTATAAATTGATTCCTGTAAAATGATGTAAGATCTTGCTAGACCCTACTACTGCTCAGATAAGAACAGCTCAGTTCATCAGCTAATAAGCCAGCAGTGAAATTAAAAACATAATTGAACATTCCGAGCCATGACAAATTAAAAAGAAAACCCAACATGTGACTCTCAGTTGCCTTGTAGAAAAGAAAAGTCAGGTTTCTCAGGCTCCTAAGGTTCATGATAGTTAGCTTCAGGTTCACTTTTATCTTTCTAATCAGTCCAGATAGAAATAGCCTTTAATGTTCATAGTAAAGACTTTAAGGGATTGTAAAGAAGAATATAAATCATAGCTAGCTCTCTAACTTCCTCACAGGGTCAATAAATGGAAAGTCTTTCTGAAAAAAGTTAATTTCCACTCTGATGTCTTAGTTGTAATGACAGTGTCATGATAAGGACAGGATGGTGGCTGGATACTATCATGTCTTCACATGGAGAAGCTTTTACATACAGGTACATGCAATGATGTGTCCCAAATAAAGGAGTGGTAAATATTAGCAAACATCCACTTACTTTAACTGAAGAGATTCTCGTCCCCATTTTTTTAAAGACAGAAGAATCTCACTCTATAGCCCTGGATAGAATGCCATGGTATAGCCATGGTGACCTCAACCTATTGGGCTCAAGAGATCCTCTTACCTCAACCTCCTAAATAGCTGGGACTACAGGCACCTGCCAAAATGCCTGGGTAGTTTTTCTATATTTAGTAGAGACAGGGTCTTGCACTGGCTCAGGCTGGTCTCCATTTCCTGAACTCTAGCACTCCACCTGCCTCAGTCTCCCAGAGTGGTAGGATTATAGGTGTGAGCCATCGTACCCAGCAGAGATTCTCTTTTTCTTCAGAAGTAGCATCATGTAATGATAAACTATATCAGCTCTAAGAACAGAACTTCACAGATTTATATCAAAAAGACTGTTTGATTTGGACAAGTTATGTCAGTTTTTTCATTTATAAAATGGATAGTAGTTCCAAAGACAAATGAATTGAAGTGCCTAAAATAGGACCCAGGACACTGTAAGAAATCAAGAAATATTTGCTATTATTGTTCCTAAAACTAGTATTTAGAATTATTTCACTTAGAAAAATCATTAGGATTATTTTGTTCTTAATTAATGTATTATTTAAAATTAGTATTTAACTTTCTCCTAGCTCTTGCCACCTTTTTTTTCTTTTAACTTGGGAATTGACAAGCTGCTGCCACAGACATTACTACCCTGAGGTGGGTTCTGATAAATTTGTCTCTACAAACCCAGCAGAAACAATTCCATTAGCCCTCGAAGAGAAACATTATTTTCTTTTAACTGAAGGACAAAAAAACAATAAAAACAATTAAGTCTGAAAAGACAGATAATATAGAACCCAGCGTTCCACAGTGACTTGTTACTACTTCCGAGGAAATGGAGGTCCCAGGAAACTTCTTAGTCCCTGGGGACCCCTCTATTCCTTAAGGCACAAAGAATTTAGGCCAGTCTCCCCCCTTCTCTGAGTTGTGGTTTCCCCCTTCCGCTTTCATCTACTAAAATTCTCGTTTTCTCAAAACTGGTTTCAGAGTGGACTGTCGTTCTCCCCAACTTTTTTCTCTTTGTGCTATCTCCCCAAACTAACAAACAACCACTTTTCAGGCAACAAGTTTACTATTAATCACTCTTGAAAAAAAGATGGGTGCCAAAAATTAAAACTGGGAATTTACAGGGTTCTCAAAAGTTCTTACGGAAATTTGAGATTTGGGCCCTGATGCTTTTTGTCTGATGAAACACAGACCCCAGTATCCTCCAGTTTCTCTCTGTTGATGTTGAAGGTGGAATTTACCAAAACAGAATCCATTACCATACCTTCTCCACCTTCTTTCTTTTTCAAAACTTCTCAAAATAGTGATAAGGCCTAATTAAGGTGGAAGAATTGGGCTCCTCCCAAGTAAGTGGCTTGCACCCCAGAGGCTTCCAAACACATCTTCTCTCACTGTGGCCATTGTCCAAGTTCTATCTCTGTACATGGAGAGTCACTGGGTGACCCTACTTGAGAATTAAATTCCTATCCTTAATCCAGCAGATCTCAGATTTTAATGTGTATCACAATCACCTGAAACATTTGTTGAAACACAGAGTCCTGGTCCCCACTGTCAGTTTCTGATTCAGCAGGTCTAGTGGAAGGTTCTAGAATTTGCATTTCCAGCCACCTCCCAGATGACGCTGATTCTGCTGGCATCATTGAGGACCATTGACTTATTGTCCTCCTATCTTTGTCCTTCTTTTTGGGGAAAAACTATGTGCAGAATTAAGTCATTCAGAAATACACAGAAATACAGAGAAAGGAAGGAGCATATTGAGAGAAACCTAAATAAGATTGTTCCGCTTCATGGTCCATTAGGATCTGAGGCTGGATCTACGCTCCATCTTCCAAAGTTATAAGTATACTTTTTGCAAAGCTAATGTGCATTGGGTTTATGCCACCTACAACAAAATAAGACAGCCAATAAAGTCCCGGTATAATGTATAAAGTGTACATACTCAAGAGCATTTCTCATTACTCCTGTAGACCATCAGAGAAGTTATTTCTCGACCTCAGTTTATCAGCTTACTCAAAATCAAATATCCATGACCAATGTGACAACTGCCATTTGTTTACTTATGGAAATGTGATGGTGGTTAAAGCAGATGGAAATTCTCTCAGGCAGTTGCAGGCACAGGAGGAAAAGTTAAGCATATGTTGGCAAGCCCATGATCATCCATCCATTTATTCAACAAAAACTTGTTAATCACTAAAACTTCTTGCTCTTGCCATGACAAGTGCTGGGATGAAACAGTGAAAAGTCCCTTTGTCTTTATCTGGGGTGACAGAATTAAGCAGTTAAGGTAGAGCTAGATCAGTGCTCTGCAGGCATCAAGATGGTACCAGTGGCCCTGGGTGAACAAACTGAGGCACTGAGGCGCCAGGCATGTGCTCTGCAAACTGTCACCTGGGACAAGTTTTTGGGCAATGGCGAGGACATTGTGGCGATAAATGGCCCAATGACTTCAGTGTTTAGGGGACAGCCTTTGGACCTGGAATAGAATTTGACGTGAGGCCTGACTCCACTACCTACCAGTTTAATTAGTTACACTGAGCAATCACCTCTTTAAGCCTTATTTTCTCTTATTTCAACTATTCATTTACTCTTAATTTTTGTAACTATTTTAGGTAATATTGCATTATGAACTACATGTTGATATCAAGCATATAACTACTCTATCAATGTTTGCCAAACAAAGTACCCCCCAAAATACACACTTTTAGGAAAAAACAGCAAAGGAAGCCCCAATCTCCTGCTGCAAACCTATATTCAGAGGAAACAGGAAACCTAAAGTTCCAAAGACTAAAGTGACATGAAAATTAAATAAAGGAGGAATTTTCAAAATGATCAATAGCTTCAGAGTTGAAGCCCTAAGACAAGTCTTTAAGAATCAATACCAGTATCATAACATGTACCCACAAATGTAAGGAATGGTATCATCTCTGTTTGTGAAAATAAAATACAAATTGAAAAGAAGCTATGGGAAACCAGGGAAAAGTGTTGTGTGGCCCTCCTTACTAGAAAGCAGGAAAATGTCCCCTGCATGATTACTTGTGAGTACACATCATGTTTCAGAGTGGAAGGAGGCAAAAAAGGCAAAATAACCAGGCTTCGGAGTTAGATCTGACTAAGGACTAGCTCCCCAGTCTCAGGTGGCATTTTCTGTCCTCCATGAGCAATCAGCAGCTTGCAAGCTGCCCTGATGTTGCCCCAGCAGGAAAGAACAGCCTCTTTTTTGTTGTTGTAATTGTTGTTGTTGCAGTTTGGCCGGGGCTGGGTTTGAAACTGCCACCCTCAGTACATGGGACCGGAGCCCTACCCACTGAGCCACAGGCACTGCCCTGAAAGAACAGCTTCTTGCAATGAGCTTCCCAAGCTCCACATGTCTGTGTCCCCTCTTGCAGTCGGCAGGCTCTACAGGGACAAGCAAGTGGGCTGCGGAGATCTAAAGATAGGGTTCTCCTGAAAACGACTCAGACTGCTCCATATGAGAAACCACACAAACAAAAAAGCATTGTACCTTGGTGGTCATAGGAGTAAAAGCCTATAGGAAGATGTTCTCCACTCTAATATCGGAGAAAGGGATGCTCTCAGAATTCATGAATCACTGGGTGGGGCTCGGTGTAGCATTTTTGAAAAGAGAGGAGTTACGAAAGCAAGCGAACGGCTGAAATGTGTTAAAATTGATAAGTAGGACTATGGCATTTCTATTCTGTATAGGCCTCTATTTGTTTTGCATGTTTAAACACTCACTATCAGAAAAACATTTTAATTAAAAGATAGACTGCAATTAAAATTAAATTAATAGAAGTCTAACAAGTCTGTGGCAACTCGTTAAAACTGAAATACGGAATTTGTAGAAACACACATTGCTGTAGGAAGAAGGACATGGTGAGAGTCTTTAGCCACCAGAGTCTGGTTCAGGAAATAAGAAAGTGCAGTAATTGTTTTAACAGATGGACTATCTTATAAATTAATTATAATCAATTATAAGGAATCAGCTAAACAGGCTAAATAGAAAAGATAGACTAAAAGGAAGGAATTGAGGCCAGAGAAGACAGCCAGTGGGGCCAGAATCAGACCCAGATTAGAGACCCTGGAGGGGGCAGTGTCTGCTGCTGACACCTGTGAAGACAGCAGGAGGAGGGTAGGAAGAAGCTGGAGAATCGGACCAGCTGCTGCGGTTGTAGCTGGGGGACACTGCTGCCTCCACCCCCCAAAAAACTCAGAGCAAGCCCCCAGTGCCTCCTCCTCAAAAAACCTAATCAAGAATCCAAACTATATTTCCTGTTGTCCCAGCCACAACATCACGCAGCTTGGTAAGTAAAGGTGGGTTCGGAGTGAGGAGACAATACCTTCATGAATCTGCAGGGTATATTCTCAGCAAGCTCTTTGAATACAGTGAAGAAGGTAAAAATTGCAGCAGGTGCCTCAACCGGCAACTGCAGTTTGTAAACAGAGAACAGCATTGCCACAGGTAGACTAGGGAGGCCTCTGCTAATGCCATATTGATCTCGGCAACTCTCTGTGCACATCAATAATTGTCTCATTCATGTATTCACGTATTTACTCACCCAAGAAGTATTCATCGATTTCCCTTTATTTCCAGGCATTTGCCTAGGTGCCAGGATGTTCATGGCAGTGAACAAGACAAGTAGATTCCCTGTCCTCAGGGACCTTGTGTCCTGACAGGGCAGACAGACAGCAAAGCTGTAGCGAATGACTAGTAGAACTCGGTGTGTGAAGACGAAGGTCTCTGGGGACAAAGGGCTATCCAATTCCTTCCTTTTCCTGATGTGGCACACGTATATATTTTGAATAAAAACACCTAATCATTCCAGTTCACCTGGCGTAATCTTTTATATTAACATTCTGTCTTCCATAAGCCATCCTTTCAGGGGCCTTTGGTTCATGTGGGGGACAGTGGACACGCTCTCTTTCAGAGTGTTCTTGTGTCCCTAGGATAACATGTGTGTGTCTGAAATGACCCTTCTGGAAGAGATTTAGGGATGACCTATGTAGGATCTTGTTTGAAAAACAAAAGGAGGTTGTTTAGAGACATCCTTCTTTTGAAACATCAGCAGCAAAACACCTGTTAGTAGCTTAGCATATAGTCGGTTGTCCGAATAAAATAATATCCTACAATAGTCACGCTAACTGTCACATATTTTAACTTTAGGCAAAATCGATATTGCAGATGTCTTGACTCCAACTTGTTTGGCTTTTTCTAGGCAGTATGACTACTGCCGTATGGAGGACGTGACTTCAATCTGCGTGTGTGTCCTGGGGATGATCTGAGTTAGAAAGACAGCTGAGGCTCCAGGATGCATTTACGAATTGTTAACTAATTTCACCTCCATGCAGGTTATGAACATTGTCATCTGCAGGTTATGTAGACTGCCTTTTAATAATTCAGTGTACAAGAAACATTAACTATGTAGTGGGGAATCAAAAACACTCCTCTCACTATCTTTCTTCTCAGACCTAAGTTTTAAACCCTTCTATTTGACTCCTCTTCTGGAAATCTAATAATATTGGCCCATGCTCATAGTTGTACTGTAAAGTGAAGCATGTACACCCCAGTGCAGCATAATCTTTGGTTTTACTTACCAAGTTCACCCAGCTCCATCACCTACTGGCTTTTAGAGGCATTTGAGTTTTGCAGACTTTAAACTTACTGCATAGCTCGGAAGAGACAGCAAATGTATTTCATAACCAACAAGACATGGGCAAGAGGGTGAGTGAGGGCCGAGAAGTCCCACGCAGTGCTGTGCATGAGGCCACTGGCCTCTGACTGTTTAGAGAAGGGGCTGAGATGAAAGGATCTGAGGAGCCCACAGGAGGTTCAGGACCGAACTTACTTACCTGAACCTGATGTTATGTCAGAAACCACATATATGGCCGTATCAACAGACTGTCAGCTCTCGGGGTGCCTTCTTTAGGTGATGATATCATGAAATTCCTGCATGAGTTTAAGGCAACTTGAGGTGAGGAAAGAAAGAGAAGGAAAAGGAGAGGTGGTGTGAAGAGGATAGAGATGGTGTCTTCAGGTACATAAATGGAGGGTAGAGAAAAGATACACATGTGTCTGTGCGTATGTGTGTTTCTACCAAAAACCCGAGGAAAGCCTGGAGAGATCACAAATAATGTTGTTTCTGGAGACCGTGACTTTTAGCTTTGAGCTGTTTAAGATGTAAGATCTACAAAACATCTCAGAAACATCCTATTTTAAATTTTTTTTTTTTTTTTTTTTTTTTGCAGTTTTTGGCCAGGGCTGGGTTTGAACCCACCACCTCCAGCATATGGGGCTGGCCTCCTTCGAGCCACAGGCGCCACCTCAGAAACATCCTATTTTAAAATGGACAAGGAAAGTAATGGCTCCTTGATTCTGGCCCTTGGTCCTCAAAGTCAAAAGAGAAGAACTAGGACAACAGAAACCTTTCTCCCACTTACCTGTCCCTTTTGTCTGAGAGTTTCCACCGGAGGAAGGAGTCTCTTGCTTTTGTGTCCCAAAAACCTAAGACAGTGCTTTGCACAATATATCCCTTCTCCGGCTCCCTTCCAGATTCAGACCAATTTAAGTACTTCCCTTTGTGCTTATTTATCCGTCTGCACTGGAATGTCCCCAAATGGATCATGTTAACTAAGTTACTTAACATTGTCTCTAGTGCCTGACTCAGAGTAATGACTAATTATTAGCTGAATGGATAGGGGTGAGTATAAATCAGTTAACTACTTTGGCAAACACAGGTGAGGAAAATTTGTAAGATTAAGAATTTATACACTCAAGCATGCTGCTAACTTAGGAAATACTGAGGCAAGCATTGGTGACTAGCTACCCAAAGCCACTCCCAACGGCTTCATCTTCGTGCTCTCTTTGTGGAGCCTGAGAAGTGCACATGACATTCCAGAGCAGGTGGAGGTCCGCAGCCTGCCCCTGATCTATTGACTGAAAGGAGCAGAAATTATCTACAGGATCCTTTGCAAATCCCTACTCTAAAAAGTAGATGTGCAATAATTTCCATGTCACGAGATCAACATCATTTTTTTTAAAAGGAGGAAAAAAGTATTTTAGTGAGAATCAGAAAACCACATGAGCACAAATGAAATAGAACAATTTAACATCAAAGGGAAGCGGTCAAGCTGTTCAAGATGCTGGACTGGGTACGTGTATGTATGTCCAGCACTTCCCAGGACACACACACTGAAATGGTTCAGAAGCATGAAAAGAAATCAAAGAAAACAGCAGGCCTGGGGGCAAGAGCAACCAATAGATGAGAGATTTCAATAAATCCCTGGAAGACAGAAAACAGATGGGAGTATATTCATGAACCACAAAGAAGTCACAGCGTGGAATGTTCCATGAGGGGGCTGAATGGATGCCATGAGCTGCCAGCTCTGAGCTCAGCAGGGAGGTATTGGTCTGGAGCCCGAAACAGGCAGATTTATTGAATTTATAAACAGAGAAGAAGTGTGCTGATTAAACTCCCCACTCTGCACCTCCCTCATTGCTGACATTTGTAAGCCACCTGGGGAGCTATGGCTTCTAGTTGGATTTTGGCACCCCACAGTAGATGAATTTGGGGGTAACCCACCTGAAAGTCACCTCCACATTTTCTCCTTTTAAAGCTGTGCTTGTCATTGCACAGGCCCCACCTGTGTAAACAGATGTCCCTGTCAGAATTTCCACTCAGTGCAGCAGCCTCTCTGGACGACAATATAGCAGGGGAGGTGCCTATACGAGATTCCCATCTTCATTCTGAAATGGGAAGAGATAAGACCAAACATGAGTAGACATGTGAGGAAAGGGCATACAGAAAAAGAAGGCGATGAGAAAAAATAGCAGAGTACTGAAAGAGAACTTGGGTGTTCAAAAGATTTCACATCCACGAGCAGGATGCTAAGAATCAAGGAGCAAGCAGAGGAAATTGAAGAGATTAAAAATGGAAAAGAAGGAAGGAGAGAAAGAAAGAAAGGAGAAAAAGAACGATAGAAAACTTAACTCCCAGAAATATCCCCAAGTGTAAGGAAAGCAATAAAGGGAAATTAATATAAGAGAAATAGAGAAATTATCATTTGATATAGACTCTCAGAGAGAGGATATTATTAAAGAACTAGTAGAGAAAAAAAATCCCCCATACTGAGAAAGACAAAAGTTTTCAGCAGAAAAGCGTCCACTGATTGCTGGGTTACGTGCATAAGATATCTCAGTAAATGTTAGAGCGCCAATTACAAAAGATCATTTTAAACATTTCCAAATAGGGAAATACAAAAGCTACCCAGAACAGTGTGTCTGGAACGATGCAGCTGTGCCTCAAGTTTGGAAACCACCAGCCTGGAGTGGGCCAGTAAGATAGAGGCTCTGATAGAGATGTCTGCCCAAATCAGTTGTGGGGGCCTGAAACAAAAGACAAAACAAAAGTGAAGGTCAATAAGCATGAGAATATGACAAAAGCATTTCATTCTTTTGCCAAAAACTAAAAAGAAAAAGATGGTTGAAGAAACAAGCTAGAAATACAACCACAAACTTTTCAAGTTTAAAGCCATCAATGAAGCATAAAGAAACAGATTTCATTTTATCTTGGTACTGGAAAGAGGTTCCGCTAAGAAGCCCAGAAATACAGATGCAGAGAAGGAAGAAAAAAAGAAGGAAATGTTTCTAATCATCCTCCTTGACCAAGCTTTGAAAGTAAAATGTATGTAAGTCATAAGAAGGGAATTGCCATTGTTACTTTTGCGTTTAGAATCCACCTGCAAAGAAAACCACGGAAGGTGGTGTGTATGGCTAGTGAACAGGATGTTATTACCCAGAGAACATGAAAGGAAAGCTGTGGCCGACAGGATGGGAAAGAGAGGAAGGAAAGTTAGAGAGAGGGGTAAAGGCACTCAGCCTAAATGAGCAAACATTCAAGATACTAGACGATAAAAGATCAGTTGACGTTAAGAGGTAATCAATAGGCAACTAAAAACAAAAGCTAAAACAATAAGTATAAAATATAGGTAATGAGAATATAGTACAAAGAGAGTGGAGCCAGTAGTATAAGTTAATATCTTGTGGGGGGAGGGGGGTTATAGCAGAAAGTCTATAAATACTGTTTAAATATATAAAGATATAAGCCTATTATCATACCTAAATATATAGCAGTAACAAAGAAAGGGTTAAGAACAGAAGTAGATAAAAAGTTGCCTCTAAGAAATGGAGAGGATATAAAAGGTATAATGGTGACTTTTGCTATTTATAAGATCTTTTTCTACTTTTATTAAGCAAATGCTGATTTTAAAGCACTGATTTTATAATAAAATAATTACTAAGAACCATCCCTTGGCCTCCTTCCATTTCTGAATCTCATGCTGTCTTTATTCTTACTCCAAATCCCATATCTGTCCAATCCACGTCTTACCTTGTCTCTCTCCCTTACTAAACTCAGAAAGAGAACTCAGCTGATATTTCAAAACAGTCCATCAAGTTGAACAAATGAAAATGGGTGATCAGTCGTTTTATCCTCTCAGCTTCAAGTGTTTTATTTTACGAAATCATGGCATGTGTGAATAAGCTAAAGTCTCTTCCACTTATTGCATTTCTTAAGAAATGTGTCCCTATTGGTGGGAATGCAAATGAGCCCGGTCATTATGGAGAATAAAATGAAGATTTCTCAAAAATTAAAAATAGCTACCGTAAGATGCAGCAATTCCATTTCTGCGTATATATCCAAAGGAACCAAAATCATTTGGTTGATTTGACTGATTGATGTATGTCAAAGAGGTATCCCCACTCTTATGTTCAATGCTGGACTACTCACAATAGTCAAGATCTGCACCCCTCAACAGATGAATGGACAAAGAAAATGTGACGTGTATGCACAATGGAATACTTTGCAGGCGTTCTCAAACTTTTTTTTTTTTTTTTTGTAGAGACAGAGTCTAACTTTATCGCCCTCAGTAGAGTGCTGTGTAGTCACAGCTCATAGCAACCTCCAGCTCTTGGGCTTAGGCGGTTCTCTTGCCTCAGCCTCCCGAGTAGCTGGGACTACAGGCGCCCACCACAATGCCTGGCTATTTTTTGATGCAGTTTGGCCGGGGCCAGGTTTGAACCCACCACCCTCAGTATATGGAGCTGGCGCCCCACTTGCTGAGCCACAACAGGGGCCAATTCACTCTCCCTTAGACCATTGGAGGGCCAGACTATAGTTTAAAAAAAAAAAAAAACTATGAACAAATTCCTATGCACACTGCACATATCTTATTTTGAAGTAAAAAACAAAACGGGAACAAATATAATTCACACCGAAGCATGTGGCCCACGGGCCATAATTGAGGACCCCTGCTTTAGAGAGAAGGAAAACCTGTCACTTGCAGCCATACGGATGAGGCTGAAGGATAGTAAGTCAAGTAAGCCAGGTACAGAAACAAAAATTCTACATGATCTCACTTACATGTGAAATGTAAAAAAGTTGAACTCACGGAAGCAGAGAGTAAAATGACGCTTACCAGAGGGTGAGGGATATGGGGAAATGTTGAATCAAAGGAAACAAAATTTCAGTGGAACAGGAAATAAGATTCGAAAGATTTGTCAGTATGGCAACTACAATTAGTAAGATTATATAACAATATATTGTATACAAGGTGCCCATAAAGTTAGTGTGCAATTTAAATTTAAAGTAGTTGCTACTTTAAATTGCACATGAACTTGATAGAAACTCTGTGTTTGAAAATTGCTAAGAGATTTTTAATGTTTTCACCACACACACACAAAAATAAATATATGAAGTAACATATATGTTGTGTGGATTAGCTATTTCACAACGCATACACATTTCAAAACATCATATCATACACCATAAACTTGTATATACAATTTGTACTTGTCTATTTAAAAAAAGAACGTATGTGTATTTTTTGTAGCATTTGTGCTCATCACCACTAGACTTCTCATCTAAATATCCACAAGATGGCACTCTAAGCCCAGTTCTATAAAGGCTCTGGTTTGGGCTTTTATTTTTATTTACTTATTTTTTTTTTTATTAAATCATAAACACATAGATTATGTATACATTAATGCATTTATGGGGTAAAATGTGCTGATTTCATGTAGAATTAGGAACACTAATCTAATCTATTAACATCACACTGGTCAATATATACCTCATCTCATTTACTTAATTATTGTGTTAAGACATTTATGCTGTATACTAATAGGTCTGACATGTACCCTTGCATTATGCACCATAGGTGTGATCCCCCCATTTACCCTCCCTCAATCTGACCTCCTCTGTCCCCTCCCTGCCCCCCTCCTCCCTCCTTCATCCTGGGCCATAGTTGTGATCTATTCTTCACGTGAAAGTGTGAGTGATTGTAAATTGGTTTCATAATAGTACTGAGTACATTGGATATATTTACTTTGAAATACTTTACTAAGTAGGATATGTTCCAGCTCCATCCATGAAAACATAAAAGAGGTAAAGTCTCCATCTGTTTTTAAGGCTGCATAAATTCCATGGTATACATACACCACAATTTATTAATCCAATGGGTCGATGGGCACTTGGGCTTCTTCCTTGACTTGAATATTATTAATTGAGCTGCAATGAACAATCTGGTGCAAATATCTTGGTTATAAAGTGATTTCTGGTCTTTTGGATATACACCTAGTAGAGGAATTGCAGGATCTAATGGCAGGTCTACTTTTAGATCCCTGAGTACTCTCCATACTTCTTTCCAAAATGGACGATTTAGCTTGCACTCCCACCAGTAGTGCAAAAATGTTCTCTTTTGTCCACATTCACGCCAACATCTGTAGTTTTGGGATTTTGTTAGGTCAGCCACTGTTATAGGAGTTAGATGGTATCTCAAAGTGGTTTTGATTTGCATTTCCCTGAAAGATAATGAGCATTTTAGGCCTATCATCTTCAGAGAAGCTTCTGTTCAAGTCCCTTGCCCACAATGAAATGGGATTACTTATTCTTTTCTTATTAATAAGTTTGAGTTCTCTGTGGATTCGTGTAATCAAGCCTTTGTCAGAAGCATGACCTACAATATCCTCTCCTATTCTGAGGGTTGTCTGCTTGCTTTACTTACTGTATTCTTGGCTGTACAGAAGCTTTTTAGTTTGATCAGATAAAAACAGTCATGGTATTGGCACAAAAATAGAGAGGTAGATGTATGGAACAGAATTGAGAACCAAGAGATGAACCAGACACTTAACGTCATTTGATCTTTGATGAGCCCATCAAAAATATAAATTGGGAGAAAGATTCCCTATTTAACAAATGGTGCTGGGAGAATTGGCTGGCAATTTGTAGAAGACTGAAACTGGACCCACACCTTTCACCATTACCAAAAATTGACTCTCACTGGATAAAAGATTTAAACTTAAGACATGAAACTATAAAGATTCTTGGAGTTAGTGCAGGAGAAATACTTGAAGAAATTGTTCTGGGAGAATACATTATGAGGAGGACCCCCCCGGGGCAATTGAAGGTTTGGGCTTTATAATTCTCTTTGTTTTCCTGGTAGAAATTACATAGCATAAAGAACTAAGAGAAATAATTTGAGGGAAATTTCAATCAGGCTATCAACAACACCCAAAGACAAAGTTTATCTCACCACCTCCACCCATCAAGCATTTGTTAACCTCTCCTACAGCGTGTTTTTTGCACTGCTATGGGCCATAGGAGCCCAAATGTCAGCACTCTTTGAAAGTAATAATCACAAAGCCTTATTTCTCCAGTTTGGACTTCCATACACTGTCTTCTTTCCACCCATCCACCCACCCCAACCTTCTATTTCTGAGATCCCTGGTGGGTGCCTTGTCAATCCTCTTAGTGCTTTTATTTCTATGTCAGTCAGAGAAACAGAATAAATAGGATATACACATATTAAGTTAAGCCAAAAATTGTCTTTCAAAAGGATGGTAGTTATCTTCAGATGATGGCAGGGCCTTGCTCCAAAATCCTAAAGGCCTTCACTGTGATTCACCTGTGGGAGCTGCCAAAGGTTTCAAACAGCATCCGTATCCTCCAACAACACTCCCGAACCAGTGGATCTGTTGAATCAGATGACAACAGGGCAGAGTGACTTGCATAGCGTTCTGAACCTATTACAGAACTTCCTCCTATTCTGGGCCCCACTCCAAACTAGCAGCTTTGGGGGTCACCTGGAAAATGGGCCAGAGTAACATACCCAGATGAGGAATGTGTTGCCTCCAAAATCCAAATAGGCCCAGCAGGCAGTGTGTCTCTTTTGTGGATGTAGGAGGGGCCAGATGCAACAACTTGTCCTTCACCTGCAAAGAGTGGTCTCAGCATGCCCCAACCACTGGACCCTAGAAACATCACTGAGGCAGAGGCCCCCGAATTTTAGTTGGATTTATTTCCCACCCCCAGCACACAAATATCTTACCAGTATCAGTCTAGGGTGGCTACTATTTCTCACTCACCAGGTCCAATCAGCTTAATGCCATCAACATGGTGGACCAATGTGATATCTTGTAGAAGGGAAAAGCGATCAAGATCCCTGAGAACTAAAGTGTGACACAGGGCTGGAGAGCTGATCACTCTTTAGGGAGGATAGTGACAGCTTATTGCTGGTCTTGTCAGCTGAACAAAAAGTGCTTCTGGGCCTTATCTATGGGTATAGAGAAAAAGCTACTCTATTTACCAGATCAATAACTGCATGGTAGGTTCCAGATGTATTAATTTGCTCAAGCACTGAAATCGCATTTGGTACAAAAGCTATTATTGGAGTCATCACTTGGTGAAGTTCCTGACAGTCCAGGCCACTGTCTGGTTCCTGATAGTCCAGGATCCATCTTGGGCCATGTAGAAGAGTTGAATGGAGATGTGGTGGGAATCAACACCCCGGCACCCTTCAAGCCCTCAATGGTGGTGCTAATTTCTGCAATCCTTCCAGGGATGAAATATTGTTTGGGGTTTACTATTTTCCTAGGCAGAGGCAACTCCAATGGCTTCTAAACAGTCTTTCCCACCATAATACCCCTTACTTCACAGATCAGGGAAATAAGGTGGGGATTTTTGCCAGCTGCAAAATATGTCTATTTAAATTCTACATTTTGAAACTGGGGAAATGATGACAGGATGAGCTTGGAAACCCATTGAACCCACTGTAAGTCAGAGCTGAACCAAAAGTCCATTAATCACCTGGCATCCATAGCCCCTACTCTAACTGAGGGCACAGTGATGCTTTTGTCTCCTGGTATCAACGTCAGTTCAGAGCCATTGTTCAGTAATCCCCGAAAGGTCTAATTACTTCTGTTTTCCCAGTACACAGTTACCCTTGTAAAAAGCGATAGGTCCCTTTGGGAAAGGATGGGTAAAAGATTAATGGTATACATTCTTGACAGTATATTGATATCCTTCCTAGAAAGGACCTAGCTTCTCCTGTGAAGGAGTTCTGGGTCTGTAAACTACTCAAGGAATTAGTTGAAGAGGCCAGAATTGTCTGTCTAACAAAAGTTAGACTTTTGTTAATTTTTTTTTTTTTTTTTTTTTAGACAGAGCCTCAAGCAGTCACCCTGGATAGAGTGCTATGGCATCAGAGCTCACAGCAACCTCCAATTCCTGGGCTCAAGTGAGTCTCTTGCCTCCGCCTCCCAAGTAGGTGGGACTACAGGCGCCCGCCACAACGCCCAGCCATTTTTTGGTTTCTGCCATTTTTTTGGCAGCCGTCATTGTTTTGACCTGAAAGTTTTCTGCTTATACAGACTAAGTAAGAATGCAGTAGGCTTCCCATCTATTTCACTTCTAGGAACATCATGACTAACTAGTCAGTGTCATAGCTTTACACGAGTCAGACCATTCCGATTATGGCTTTGCCTCTACTTTCCACTACAGTAGCTGTACCCACCTTGCCTCTGGCAGTTGAGTAGAGACACTTGGTCCCTGCCAGCCAGAATCCAGTTATTCCCACTGCATTTAAGTTTTCCAGCTGAGTGACAGCAGTTCCCCACTGCAAGGTCCATCCTACAGGGAAGAGTAATCCCAGGGCTCTTTAGAAATGCTGGGGCTCCCCTCACAAATTTATTTGTTGACATATTGGTGAAAGTTATGTGTGGACCCTCCCAGTTTGGGGAAGTAGGTTTGAAGTGACAAATCCACTCTAGCATTCCAATCTCCCCAAGCCTTTGAATCCCTTCCTCTACATTAATCAAGGGATATTGGGCAACTCTAACTGGCTCCTGGTGGGCCACCTTGTCATCCGTGCTTCAACCAACTGAACTGTTAGCGTCTTTTCTAATTCCCCAAGCTGCAACATCAAATGCAGAATCTCTACTTAGTGGGCCCATGTCAACAAATTTAGCCGGATCCAACTTCATTTTCCTTCCACCATTATCCTGTACCCTTAATACCCATTCCCACACTTGTTCCCTGAACTTCTGCTTGTATACATTAGAAACTCAGTTCCTTTAGTATGTAGTCACCTCCTCATGGGTCACACTTTGTACCTCACCTTTAGGGGCCAGCTGGGAGTCTTGTTATAGTTTTAGAAGCAAAGATGGGACATGTGGGTGGGTCTAGAGGAGTATCAGTTGTCAACTTGGCAACTGCCTCAGAGGAGACCATAACTGTTTCCTCAGGCAATGAAGGGTTAATGCCTCAGCCACCAAAACAAATTATGTAACAAAATGTGTGTGCTCCATAATACACTGAAACTTAAAAAAAAATTTTTTTAATACATGAAAGTGACTTTTAAAGTAGCTCAATCTCAGACAAACAACAATTCAATAATATTTTGTGCAAATCTGAGCATTAGGAAAAATATACATGAACTATATACATCATGTTAGTTTTATATAACTGTAAACATCATGTTGTTAGTGACAACAAATTCTTCAGAGATGAACATGGTAATATCCTTCAAAATCTGTCCATTCTACTATTAGGAATTTATCCTAGAGATAAATCTGTGTACCTATAACATGTATAGATTTGGGAGATTTGAAAGTCTGAAAATAGCCAAAATGTCCATCAGTATCAAACGGTTAAATGAACTAGACTTCAGTTACACATGAACTTCATGGAGCTATTTAGAAAATTAGGTAGATCAAAATACACAGACATGGAGTAATCTGTAATAACAAACAAGCTAAAAATTCTTATAGAATAGTAAATGCATATAGAATAGTAAATACGGTGTGTTATCACTGTGCAAAGAAAAAAAATGTATACATATAAGTGTGTTTACACCCAGAATGTCTCAGGAAGTATTCACTCAAAACAGAACAGGAATGGACGAAAATGGAAGTGGGATGTGCGTGGAAGTGAGACTTACCTTGTACTATGTTTGCATTTTTACCCTTTTAATGTTTATCCTGTATATGGATTACCTTTTTGAACAGTACAACAATTAAAATTCATCAGTGAATGGGAACAAAATTCAGAATTCGCTAAAGGTTGCACCTTTCAAGTGTTGAAGTGCTCATTCATTACAGCAGGGGGCAGTACTCTACACGATTTGACTTTATTACTGGGCCCTGCAAGAATGTGACAGGAAAGTGGTTAAACACTCAATCTAAAAAGAACTGGACATTGGGCTCTGTGCCTTAAGACTGTTAGCCATAAAGGGAACAATTTATTCATGATTGAAGTACATTTAGATTTACTATGTGTTGTATTAGAATTTTATGTGCTATTTTCCAACTTCAACTAAAATTCACTGACAAACGGTATCTGTTCTTCAGTACTACACCTGTGCTGGCTGTTTCTCCTTTGCTCCTCTCCATCCACACTCCACCCCTCTCCACCCGCTCTCTTTGTCAATGAGATTCTTTGCCCTCAGACTTCCAGTTGGGTTTAGCCAATGCAAAGCATGAACAGAGGGCAGTAAATGGGAGAACAATGTTGGCGCATTTATTAACTTCATCCCTCCCCATCACGTGGGGTAGCTGTGTCTCTCTACTGTCCCACAGCCTTGTCAGGGGCCCTCTCCTAGAGTTAATGCTGATCCGTCAGGGTCTTTTCAGACCTGGGCTGGCAATGGCCCCTACACTGTTAGCCTTTGTAGATTCCCTCTAACTCTTTCCAAGCCTCTGTAAATAGTCTCTTTGTTAAACTTTCTGCAATTAATTTCTTTGAATTTGTCACTTCATTGCTTCTAGGAATCTGACTGGGACAATTTATCTTTAGCTCTTTCATATACATTATTTATATAATTCAAGGGTTCCTTATTTCTTAACTAAGAAAATATGTGGGAAGTTGTCATGTTGAAGTGAGATGCCGTAGACCTCTTTCATAATATCATTTGAATAAAAGAGATAGAACTAGATTTGCAGTAGAAATAATAAAATTCTAGAGTTTGAATGGGCTTATTTCTGATCTACTCCGGCTTACCACGAAGGGCTGGGCGCTGATGTGAGAGAGATCTACTTCGTGTCACTCCACTGTCACCATGTTCCAAATAGTTCCTGGCAGTGATCATTTGCTCCTCTGAGATAAATATTCTGAGTCCTTCGACCATTCCTCATGTAGATGGTTTCCAGATTCTTCTCCATCCTGGCCATCAGATACGTTCCCTTCAAAGGTTCATCCACATTTAGAGAAAAACGTTTGTGAAGGAAGCTGGATGTGCACCAGAGTGTCACCCACCTGGAGAACCAGCCAAGTCTCTGACTGACAGACACCTGGGTGGAGATGGTGGCTGAAGACCCCTGCTAAGGAAAGGAAGAGCTGACTCCAGGGCCACCAGCTTTGGCAGGAGGGAGGAGACATGGGTGGGTAAAGGGGGGCGTTTCTGCTGAAGGGTGACGCCTACGTTACCACTGTGCCTTCTTGCATGTTAGGTATCCACTTCTAAATTCATACCTTACTTTTTCTTTTGTGCTTCTAATTCTCTGTCCAGGAAAGGTAACTTGACTGCCTGTGCAACAGCTGACACAGAGCTCGAGACAACAGAAATCCTCTCAAGGGCTGAGACCCCCAGTTCCCACACTTAATACTCAGAGGACCTCAGAGTCGCAGAATGTATCACTCCCCCGAACCTCAGACCGTCTAACTCAGGCAAACTGGAGGGTCCAAACAGTGAGATCTTTGTCTAAAACTACAGAGCAATTTCCTAGTGGAGACACGGCTAGAACTCGAATCTTTCCCCTCTATCATCCTGCTTCTCTTTTTGGTTAATTTGCTCCATTCATTTACCACAGATTACAAAACTGAAATGAAGAAATCCATGCTGTTGGCAGCAAAGCATCCAATTCAGACAGAGGCAGCATTTGAATTGTGCAATTGCCTTGACAGTGTTGGGAAAAGATAGCTGTGAGCACATTATATTTGACACAACTTCAAGGGTGAGGCAAACCAGCGTTTTATTTAGAGTGTTCAACTACCTATGCATGGTGTCTGAATCTAAACCCTATACAACATATAAATCTATTCAAGTGACGGTTTAAAGGTGACTTATAATACCTGTATGCAAAGCCAGTCAATGTATGCAGAGATAACCTATGACTCTCATGTAAGCCATTAGACAGAATAATTTCATTGAGGGGATACTGTGAAGAGAAACCTTCCTGAACCAGGGCGTGGAAACGCGGTCATGTCATCAGAATTCTGAGTTTCAATCTTCAATTTTCTACCAACTTAGAACTGTACAATTTAGAGCTTCTTTTTTTTTTTTTTTGAGACTGAATCTCATTTTCTTTTTTTTTTATTGTTGGGGATTCATTTAGGGCACAAGAAACCAGGTTACACTGATGATTGCATTTGGTAGGTAAAGTCCCTCCTACAATTGTGTTTTGCCCCCAAAAGGTGTGGCACACACCAAGACCCCACCCCTCTCGCTCCTTCCCACTCTCTGCTCTCCCTTTCCCCACCCTTCCCTCATTCTTTCTCTCTCTGTTCTCCCCTTCCCCCACACCTACTGTGTCATTAATTGTCATTAATTGTCCTCATATCAAAATTGAGTATGTGGGATGCATGCTTCTCCATTCTTATGATGCTTCTTGGTACTTCTGGGATAACCTAGTTCAATCAAATGTAGACCCAGAAATGGCACAATTTATAAACTTATGAGGCAGAATCAGAACTCAAATCTCAGTCCTGTGGTCTTATGCACACATTGTGCTTATTTCCGGTATGATTACCCCTTTTTGTTTCATTGGTTTTCAGAATAAGGCATCAGATATTTACATATAGCACTTAATACAACTTCACCACAAGACTCGAGGTAAATATCTTCTTTATTCAATAAATGGGGAGGGAAGTGAGATAAATGTTATCTTAAAAGGTCACTAATCTTAATGAATGCCTAGCAAAAATAAATTAGAAGGACTTATACATAAATAAAATGTAGAGAAAATCACTGACTTCTAACCAGGTAATAGGAAAAGGTGGTAAAGTTAGAAATGCTCTGACAAAAGTAGGTTGTCATTCACCCTTCTGAGCTGAACTATACTGTAAGAAAGATTGATTCTTAGTAGTAGCTGATGGGAAATGACCTTGCATGCCAAATGAACCACTTCTGAACAGCAGAATTTTCCAAACTCTGGCAGATCAATAGGGCAAAAGTAATCAAAGTGATGACAAAGGTTGATGAGAGTAGCAGAATTTCTGGTGCTTTAGATAATCCCAAACTGAGCGAGCTCATGCAATTCCAGGTGGCTAAATGCCTCCCAGGGACAAATCACCGTGATATCTGCAAGAGACAGAAGAGAAACCTGTAAGCCAACCTCACCCCAAGGACAGCCTCTTCTGCTCATAAAGATGCCCTTCAGACAGAGGCTTCTCACTCTTCTCTGCTACTCGTTGTCCAGATTGAGCAGTTCCCTAGGATGGCCCTGTGTTCTGGCAAGGATGATACCAATTGCTTGTCACCCCCCTAGACACTGGTGACCCTCAGCTTTTGACTGGGGGCTCCCTGTGGGGTACAGCTCACTGATCACACAGAGTTTCCCTAACACACAACCAATAAGGAGGGAACAGAATTGAAATTCTAGTAAGGCCAAGAGTTTAAATGAGAAACAGCAGCGTTTTCAGTCCCCACGGTAGGAGCATCTACAGTCTCCTTTGTCCCTGCCAATCCAGATGGAGTCCTTGGGATTCTCCTGTCACCCTTTGATCCCTTTACATTTTGAAATGGCTTTATCTGATTGCTTACTGAGAAGTGTATCCAGCCCCTTTATTTCAAATGATAAGATGTTATTAATATTTTCCTAGCAGAGAAGCTGAATAACACACAGAGTGATGCAACAACTAGCTAAATAATCACACTTTATAGAAATGGGAGTGAGAACCAGGTCAGAGACCTCAGGAATTCCCTCAGTCTAAACCCTTTTACGTTATTCCAGATACACTGGCACTGCCAAGCATGTCTTCCAGCGCCTCAAGCAAATGTGCTAGTCTTCTGTGCACTTGGCCAAAATACAGAAGTAGTCGATCTAGGAGAATAGCAAATGAGTTTCATAAAGTGGCTAAAAAATGTCAGATGTCAGGAATGGCATTTGACTGCCAAAAACAGATACACCAAAGGTTGCCTGGTAAGGATGTTGGTCACCTTAGGATGAGAGGCACCATTCATCCATTGTGTTGAATGAGGTGAGAACCTATGTCCACACAAAAGCGTGCACACAGATATTTATAACAGCCTTATTCACTCACTATTGCCAAAACTTTGAAGCAACTGACCAAGATATCCTTTGACAGGATAAACAAACTACAGCACAGCCCTACAGTAGAATATTATCCAACAATAAAAGGAAATGAGCTATCAAGACAGAGACATGCAAAGACATGGGGAAACCTTAAATACATATTGTTAAGTGATAGAAGCCAGTCTGGAAAAAGCTTTACACTCTATGATTCTAACTATATGACATTCAAGAAAAGATACAACTACAGAGATGGTAAAAAGATAAGTGATTGTCAGGGGTTTTAGGGGAGGGAAATATAGCCATGTGGGGCACAGGGCACTTTTTAGGGTAGTGAAAGTATTCTGTATGATGCTATAATGGTAGACATATGGACTTATGCATTTATCAAAACTCTTAGAACTGTTCAACACAAAGAATGTAGCCTAATGTAAGCTATGGGCTTTAGTGAAAATGATAAAAATCTATTGATATTGGATCATCAAGCATAACATAGGAACCACACTAATGCTTCTAAATAAAGGACTGTGCACAAGGGGAGGAAGTGGTAGAGAGGGTTTGTAGGAATTTTCAGTACTTTTCTGCTTAATTTTCCTGTAAATCTTAAACTGCTCTAAGAAATAAAGTTTATTTTTTAAAAAACAGTATCCAAGGGTTGCATTCATTATCTGATAAATAAAAACATGATAGCCAATAAAAAAACTACATTGCAATGATTCCAGGTGGAGGACCCTGTTCTGGGTGAAGAGAAGGAAAGGAGGAAGCTGGGGAGGAAGTGGTTTGCTGGGAGAGAGGAGAGACCTCTGGGTCCCGCCCTTATTTCCGCTAACTCACTCTGTGGCTGCAGAGTGTCAATTTCTCTATGTCTCCGATTACTCTCCTGAAAATGTAAAGTTGGGCTAGACTAACTCTGAGAATTTTCCTACCATAAAAGTCTATATTTCACCATTATATATGCCCTTAAAGGTTTTTTAACAAAAGGATTCATTAAACTTTGGGCCTGCTCTGTACTCTGATTTCTTTTAGGGTTTTTTCATCTGAGTACACGTGTACTTAATTAAGCAGGATAAATTAAATCCCCACTTTTCATGGCTTCAAAGGATCTGCATCTTAGGCATTTCTTGTAAGATTCAATGGCCTAAGGTGTAAAAAAAAGTGGTGCAAAGCTTTGCTTAAATCTGTAGGTAGCACTTCTCTGATGATTAAAAATGATGGGTGTTTTTTTAAATAAAAAAAAAAAAATCTGTAGGTAGCTTACCTGTTCCTAGCCCCTCCATGCCTGGAATGTCATCTCCAAACCTATGGGAAAAAATAAAAGAGAAATTAGCTGAGATCAAAGCAAAAGGATCCTGGAGTTACATAAAGAGTTTCTTGACTCAGAGGAGAAAGGTAAAAGGTGTGTTTGTATTTGAGAAACTCCATTGGTTTGCATTGAACTAAAGCTCCTAAATGGTCACTCAGGTAGGTTTGAGTGTATCTCAGTGGACAGAAACTTAGCCTAAGACAATGAAAAGCTAGAAAGAATTATCAGTGAGACGATGTATTCAAGCTTCACCAATTAAAATAAAATTGAAATTAAAAGGCAATATGAAAGGCATTTAAATGAGTAATTTATCCATTTGTATATTTATTCAAAAGCATTAACTAAGCATCTACTATATACCAAGCATTGTGTTAGGTGCTAAGAGTTAAGAGAATACATACATTTGTATATTTATTCAAAAATAAAATAAATTTGTATGTTTATTTTATTGTATATGCACAATACATAATTTGTATGTATATTTGTAAAAATAAATAAATTTGTATACTTATTCAAAAGCATTAACCAAGCATCCACTATATACCAAGCATTGTGTTAGGTGCTGAGCATTAAGAGAATAAATAAATAAATAATCTCTGAGTGGTGTTGGTCTCAGGGAACAAATGTAAATAAATAATTGTAATATAAAGTAAGGAATGGTAGTTAAATATACAAAATGCAAACATGAAAGTCATGATAAAGTTTGTTAAAGAGAATCAGTAGTGGCTTCAAAAAGAAATCAACAGGCAGTTCTATAGCTCAGTGGGAAGGGCACCAGCCACGTACACCAAGGCAGGCAAGTTCAAATCCGGCCCCAGCTTGCTAAACAACAATGACAACTGCAACAACAGCAAAAAAAAAAAAAAAAAACTAGCCAGGCATTGTGGCGGGGACCTGTAGTCCCAGCTACTCGGGAGGCTGAGGCAAGAGGATCACGTAAGCCCAAGAGTTTGAGGTTGCTTGAGCTATGACACCATAGTACTCTACCAAGGGTGACAAAGTGAGATTCTGTCTCAAAAAAAAAAAAAAGAAAAGAAATTAACATATGAGCTGTGTGTTGAAAAATGAATAGAATGACAAGGCACTGTAGCTAACTCCTGTAATCCCAGCACTCCGGAAGGGTGAGGTAAGTGGATTGCTTGAGCTCAGAAATTCAAGAGCAGCCTGAGCAAGAGCGAGACTCTGTCTCTACTAAAAATAGAAAACTAGCTGGGGGTCATGGTGGGCATTTGTAGTTCTACCTACTGGCAAGGCTGAGGCAAGATGGTCACCTGAGCCCCAAAGACTGAGGTTGCTCTGAGCTATGATGATGTCACAGCATTTTACCTGGGGTGACAGTGAGACTCATCAAAAAAAGATAAAGGTAGAAAGAAAGAAATAAAGGAAGAGAGAGAGAGGGAGAAGAAAAATGAATAGGATTTAGTCAAGGAGAGGAAGAAAAAAATGAAAAACTAAAGAAATAAGATGCAAATCCATAAAAATAAACTATTTTCCTGAAATGGCCAGTGGCTTAGTATTCCAGATGAAAGCATGAGGAATATCAGTGAAGAAGAGTGGTGAAGAAATCTGGAAAGCCAAGTCAAAGGTTACTGTGAAAGCCTCCACTTGCCATGTTGAACTTGACAGTAGACCTGGCAGCAGACAGGGAATAGATTCCAGGGCTAAAGACACGATTCAGGAAAGGTTAAGTGAGAGAGGAAAATTGAGGTTGGGGTGGAAATTTGCATAAGTTTATTTAATATGGAGAGCATTCATTTCTCAAAACCAAAGCAGCCTTGGGAGAAAAAAAATAATAGAAAGTTTTCTTTTTCATTTTGATCTTACCCTTTCACACCTTTCTTAGGAGGTTTACTCTTGAATTGGCGAGTCTGCCTCTGCTTGAACTTAGGGGGGCCTTTGCGTGGGGTGGTAGGACCCTGGTTTGAAGCTGGAGGAACCAAAGTAGTCCCGTCACTCATCTTGACAATCCTGGGTGGCTGAGTTTTCCCTTTCAGACTGCTTAGACCACAAGGGAGAAAAAGAAGACACTTCAAGTCACAGGGACCACTGGTTATTATTAGATCTTTATCGTAGACTGAGGAAGAAAAGTACTTTAATGAAGAAGCTCAGTATTTTGTGCTGACTCAAAAGGGGAGAAGTTACCATCTCTTGAAGAGCTCTTTAAGAAAATATGCTATATGGGTGGCACCTGTGGTTCAGTGAGTAGGCTGCTGGCACTATGTACCGAAGGTGGCAGGTTCGAACCAGGCCTCCGCCAAACTGCAACAACAACAACAACAACAACAAAAGAAAATATGGTATAAATCAATGGAGGCACCCTCAAAGTAGTAGGGTGTAAACTGTAAAATCTAGGTGGATCTGTCATTCCAATAAACCTGCCCGTGAGGTTCTAGATGACTTCACCCCTGTGATCATCAGTCCTAACATTTGTAAGGGCAGGGAAAAGGACTCAATGACATTTACAGTCCCTTAGGGCACTTATGATTCTATAAGCCTTGCCTATTATTTTATCCACTTGCAAATAACCTGAATCTAAGTCTTTGTTGCACTATTCCCATAGAGTCTTTATTTTGTTAAATCTTCACATGATCCAGAGACTTTTCTCTTAGTTCTGAAGGATGACAATGTAGTTGTCTGAATGAGGCATAACAACACCCCTGACTACAAGAACTGTCCAGAAGGTATCCAGCCACGTAATATGGAAAACAGAGACGTACATAGCTGAATACTTTCTGGGCAGCCCTTGTATATTCAGTGCTTTCTAATATATGCACAAACAGACACATGCATGTACACACACACACGGATGTTAATGGAGGGAGATTAAATAATAAGTTTGTGCTTTGATCCCACACCCAGACGCAAGGTTCTATAGCCACACATTTCTTTATCACCTTTCTTTCTTTAACATTTTTTATTTAATCCAAATTATGGACTTATCCAGTATGGTATTTCTAGGGTTTATTTTGGCTGCAGAAATGTATGTTGCCATTCTTCAAATACAAATCAAAGAATATTGCTGACAATGATAAATTCTGTAAATAAATGCGCTAGGCTGTAGGATGACATTTTTCTTTCTCCTTTTCCTTTACAAGAACTGACAAAGCTTTCAGAAGGAAGATTCTGAAACGCTTCAAAGAACTTCCAAATAGCTTTAACCTCTTGCTCTAAGCCAACCCCTTCTGTAATCTAGTGACTGGGAGCTTTGCTTCCCCAGGATTTTCCTCTTTCCACCGATGACCAGGCTATGCTAATGTTCTTAGCTGCAGTCCTCCTTGACAATGTTCAGCCCATCCTAAACTATCACTCTTTTCCCACCATACTGCTCATCCTTCAAATCTTATGAAGTTGTATAACTTCAAGTTCATAACTTTTTGTTTTTGTGGGTTTTTTTTTTTTTGAGTCTCACTCTATCGCCCTCAGTAGAGTGCTGTGGAGTCACAGCTCACAGCAACCTCCAGCTCTTGGGCTTAGGTGATTCTCTTGCCTCAACCTCCCGAGTAGCTGGACTACAGGTGCCCACCACAATGCCCAGCTATTTTTTTGTTATTGTTGCAGTTTGGCCGGGGGCTGGATTCGAACCCACTACCCTCAGTATATGGGGCCAGTGCCTTACCCACTGAGCCACAGGTGCTGCTCCAAGTTCATAACTTTAAAAAATGTCTTTCAAAGTAAGGTTTCAATCATTATCCTTTCCTCTAGGAAGTTTTGCTTCTTATTTTCTTTTTCCCCAGTTACTACCTTCATTCTCTCCCATTCAGTACAAATGCATTGGCCAGTCTGTGATCTGATGGTGAGCCAGGCCAGGACCCCAAACCCCAGCTCCTGCTGTGAATCCCGCATTTATCCCCCACTGGAATACGCTTCATCGGGTTGCCTTTTCAGCTTCTATCCCTTCCTGTAGTCTCAGAACCTACAGTCAAGCATGGCACATAGCAGGCGTGCCATATGTAGTGTGGCCATAAAATTCTCGTGCAATTGAAACACAACTATTTTAAATTGTATAAGGACTTTATGGCCACCCTGTATATCTCGTTTGTTGAATGAGTGACTAAATGAATGAAGACATTGAATAAATAAGAGGTTGCGACCGTGGGACTTCTCCATCAGAGCACAGAGAAGGCCTTAGCTGATCTTTACTTCACAAAGTCCTCAGTGGCTTCAGGAAATGCACTGCAGGCTTTTCTGCTCACCAAATTCAACTCCTGAGCTGCGGGCCCTCTCTAGTCCTGGTAAACAGGGAAGGTTCGTGCCTCTCCCGAGTGTGGTTAGGACCACGGGGATCAGCGGTGGGCAGTGAGAGTAGCATTACGTTCAGAACGGCCACCTGTACCTGACACATCTTGGCTCTGCCAAAGCCACAGGGGACAATTAGAGCATTTCTCTCAGAGCAAGTATTTTTGACTCTCCAGTTCTTTCAAAGTAGTAAAATACTGTGGACTTTCTTTTCTGTCACCTAGAGAACCTCAGTAGAATTATTAGATTTAGAGAATAAAAACACAAGGCACCCAGTTAAATTTGAATTCCAGAAAAACAACAACTGATGTTTTAGCAAAAGTATATCCCACATATTTCATGGTATTTTTATATGCTAAAAAAAATCATTTGTCCTTTTTCTGGAATTCAAATTTAACTGGACATCTTCTATTTTATCTGGAAACCCTAACTAGGTTCCTACAATGCGGGAACTAGAGTTCTATAATATAAGGGCCTAAGGTGACTCTAATAAGTCATGTTACTCTTTGTGGTAACCCAATATAAAGTATACTTTTTAGAATCAAAAGCGTAGTTTCAAATTCCTGCTCCCTAAAACGAGCTACGTGACCTTGGACAACTTGCATAACCTTCCATAGGCCTCATTCTACCTATAAAGGATCTAATAACATCTTCCTTTTCGGGTTATGAGGAAAATTAAAGGAGATAATGTAAGTACAGCAACTGACACAAAGTGCTCAAAGTAGAATATGTATACAGTAGATGTTCTAGGAAGCCATGTGAACGGATCTGTGGTCATCAAACCTGTGCACCTGGACTCCACGTCCCCTTCTCCTGGGCCAATTGCTGTGGAGACCTCATTATGCACCAGAGAGGTAACTGTCATCAGTACTTGCTGGGTATTCCTCTACTTTCCTCAAATGCCCCAACTACTAACTTACTCCTAGTCTTAAAATTCCGTCTTCAGAAGCCTTCTTTAAATTCCTCTGCCGCTAACAGCAGCCCAAAGAATTTAAAAATCACACTTGACTTCCCTATTTCCGATTATACTTCCCCTTTTGTCTTGCTAGTTAGTCTTCTGTCTGTTTATATTATTTGTGTGTTATGTATCTAGGCTTAGATAGTCTTCATGTTTAATTCTAAGTTTGATACATTATATGAAAGAATACTCCTCAGAAAGAGTTACATACAATTGCCAGGTTAATCCCTGGATCCTCGGGGTCCCCAGGATTGGTATTATGGTAAGTAGCTAGAAGAGTCACCCAGTTCCTACAGAGTTTGCATCATAGATTTAACCTCCAATTCTCTCTGCAAAATCTTTGGGAAGAACTGTACAAATGAGAGCCTTTTCATGGAAGCCTCATCCTGCTGCCCACAGAAATCGGCAAAGCCTAAATGCATCCCAACCATGCTTTCTAGAATTTACAAGCGCCTCTTAGAGCTGAATAATCCTAAATCTAGTAGCAGACTTGATTTTAGCTATAAGAGGAGGTTTTGTATTTTTGCCTCCAAAAGTTGTCAAGTAATTCATTCCTTTGTGAAGCAGAATGTTTTCCCACTTTTAAAGCAATTTGAAGATTACAAACTTCTTTTGCAGAAAGAAGTGGATGCATCACAGTAATAATTTCAAGACATAGTTTTGTAGAAAACTGGGGTTATTGGTAACTTAGACCCAAGGCAGCAAATCTCCCCAATATAAAGCTACAGAGGATGATCCATGATAAATTCCAGCTAAGGAAAAGCAGTTTCAGAAGGTTCTTGAGACAGTCTCCCTTGTGGGTGCTAGTATCACCCTGGACTTCCAGGTCCCTGTTTCTCAGCAAAGATATAGACAGACAGGTCCATTGTCGGTGGACTAAAAGAGAAGGTGGAGGGAGATAGGAAGGGTGGTGCTATTTCCTCTAATAATGGGGTTGGGCCCACAAATGTAATTTGGAGACCCAAACCAATGCCGTAAAACAAAGACAAAAACAAAATCCCAGCGAGTCCATTGCCTCAGAATGGAACAAACAAGCATTTTAACATCGAAGCGAGAAGGCTCAGCCATCTGCACTGCCCCGCCGTCCTTCTCATGCTCACTGCCAGCTCACTTTCTCCTTACCCTGTCACTCTCACATCGGCCTCCGAGAGCCTGGGCCAAGTTTTCAAGCACATCCTGGGAGGGAAGAACTGTTTGCTCTGTGGTTATTTAGTGCCCAGATCCCTCCTTTCCCAGAAAATTGTTTGCCATGGAGCCATATAAACAGGGTGGGTTGGTTGAGGGTTCCTTCTAAATGAATTCAGTAATCAAGGTTTGCAGTGACCTTGTAATACTCGAGTTTCACTTATTAGCTTGTCAATGGCTACAAGGAGGTTGGGTACATCTCCTTCATGTCCTTTCTCATTTTCAAGTCCAGCCCCACCCAGGCCCATAGGTCCAGCATGTGATCTCTTCTTCCATTTTATTTTTTTTGTTTGTTTATGAGACAGATTAACCCTCCAACATCCTTTAATTACATCCTGCACAAACTCACCAGAAGTTGAGAAATCTGGAGCTGAATGTTGTTCCCACCAGCTGTCCAGTTGCCTTCTTTGCAGTAGACAAAAGGATCTGTGCATCCTGATTTATCTCTCTGTAATACCTTCAGGCTACCTAATCCCCCCGTCATAAGCTTAGAACACCAACCCAGGAGCAAACAAGTTAAAAGAAGATAGGGTGAGTTTGGGATGGCTTAGGAGTTGTCTGATAAGAGATATTCTGATGAAATTGACCTGCTCTCTGCAGTCCATAGTCAATCAACATGTAGTAAGGACGTAAGTGCACAAAGTGTTGCTATCTAGGGGCAGATTTCAATCAGTGACTCAATATCAGCTGTCCTTTTCCATCTCTTTAGTTCCTGATACTCCCCATCTTCCATCTCCCTAATACACATGCACACACACAGGCATACAATCACACACACGGAGTGACATGACTCTTAGGGGCTCTAGATCAGTGGTCCCCAACCTTTTTGGCACCAGGGACCTGTTTCATGGAGGACGATCTTTCCCCAGACGGAGGGGTTGGAGGTGGGGGATCTGACAGGAGACGGAGCTCAGGCAGCGATGTGAGTGATGGGAAGTGGTTATAAATACAAATGAAGCTTCCCTGGGCTGCTGCGTACCTCCTGCTCTGGGGCCTGGTTCTTAACAGGCCACAGACTAGTCCTGGTGGGTGGCCCAGGGGTTGGGGACTATAGCCCTAGATAACTGGAAAGGAGAATGAACCACAGTCTGAGAACGTTGATTGTGGGAGGAGTGACACCAGCAAACACACAGAATCTCTCCCTAACTGGTATTGCCTGCACTCCCTCAGGAAGATGGCGCCTCAAAGTCAAGAATCGTATCAAATTCAGTGATATTTGAAAAAGGAATGATAATAGCTAGGAATTGTTAACTGATGACATTTATTTGAGCATTGGTGGCTGAAATATACATCAGCAAAGGTTTCAGGAGGTGGAGTCCAGGTGACAATCCCATCACTAAGACACTTGATTGGGAGACTTGGTTCATTCTTCCAATTGCGTAGATCACTGCTGTTAATTTGCATATCGCTTACTACTATTTTAAATAGATCTTAGCCCATATACCAGTATTTCAAAGCTTTTTTGGACAAATTTATCAGAAAGAAATTATGTGACTTATTTAAGATTGCAAATAAAGTTAATAATGGAGCTAGGAACAAGGCCCAAGCCTGGAACACCTGGCACATTCAACTGTCTTTCTATTGTATACCACAAAGCACACATGGACCAAGATACCTATTCTCTGATCACTTTCAAGGCCCCTCAGTTTGCAGTGTGCTTCCCCAACCTGTTACTTGTTAGAGGATTGCACTCCATAGATTATAGAGAAAAGGATTGATTTATCCTTCCTATATGAGGAAAGATTCTGAACCTGAAGCTCCAAGCAGATTACGTGAGCTTCTAAACAGCTTGAGAGTTGTTTATAGCTTTCCATGGTCCTTACCAAAATTAGACTCTGAGTTATAAAGGCATCAAATACCTTAAATCCAGCAAAGTGTGTTTGGTCTCTCGAAGGGTCCCTTCTCCCTTTTCTCTGCAGTTCCATCACCATTCACACCATCCTCCACTCCTCCATACCAGGCATGTGAATATCCAGATGCTTATCTGTCAAACCCTCACATATTTGCTGTTATCTGGGGGAAAGATTGCAATTCATAAGGGTAGTGGAAAGCAGTACCACCTGTGTACATGTTGAAAATGCAGGATCTCAACCCCTGCTCCAGACCTACCGAACCAGAATCTGCCTTTTAACAGTGTCCACAATTGTTTGTTTACACAATAATGTTACAGAAGTCCTATTCTAGACCCCTTTGCAGACTTGGGTTTACCACTCTCTACTGTCTGAGAAGACTGTCACCTCTTTGAGTGTGCTTCCTCATCTGTAAAATGAATGCTGTAGGGTGCCAGGCTTCTCAATTCTTTCTTCCAGCTCAACACGCTTGAGAAAGATAATCTATACTCCCCAGTAACAGGGTTTGTAATCCAGTCATTCTTAATATTGGGGAGAAGAAAGTGGCACCATGACCCTTCTCCCTCCAAGAGAGACCCAGGAGAATGGCAAGAGAGAGGTCAGGGGTATAGGAAAAGCCTAATATGTAGTTTTTAAAAAATCCTCCTAAAGTTATTCTAAAATGCCTCTCATGAAGTTACAATTAGGAAATTCTTAAATTGCTTTACAGACTTAAAACTCTGCAATCCTGGATACTATATAGGAAACAAACATAGAATGTTCTAAAATATTTGAGAGAAGGCAGACTGGCAAAGGACTTTTGTTCATCTAATGAACAAGATGGCAATAAGTTCCCTGTATTCCTTTTGTTTCGTATACCTTGAAGTGAATATAGGAAAAGGTAGTAACCAAAACCCAAAAAGATGATTGAAAAAAACCTTCCTTAAAGGACTACTCTTTCTAGAAAAATGAGCAGGAAATGTGCAACCTAGCAAGATAGGGAACATTTAGGCAAAATCCACCCTATTCCTCTCCAACATCATAGGGAAAAGAAAGGGCCCAACTCACTAAAGGCTAACGGGAAAGCCAAGATGTTCATCCTGGCCCAGTTATAATAAGGCGACCCTTTCCCTCCCCACTTGGGTAGAGAAAACCACGTTGAAATCCTGGGTATTCGTCTTCCAGAGTGGTGTCAGAGAAACCCAAGTAGGAAATCTGAATTTCCACCTCAAATTCATCAATAATTAAGCATCCAAAAAAGAATGAATCAAAGACTTTAGAACTGAAAACATATAATAATAAACATAAAAATCTCAATGGATGAGTTCAACAACAGAATAGAGAGAAAAGAAAAATCAATAAACCTGAAGATAGAAAACTATAGAAACTACTTCATTTGAGCAAAAGAGAGAAAATAGATTTAAAAAATTAAGAGAACCACAGAGACCTGTGAGATCTAACATTCATGTCATCTGTGTCCCAGAAGGACAGGAGGAGTATGTGGAGCTAACAATGTACGTGAAGAAATAAGAGCTGAAATATTCCTAAGTTTAGTGCAGGATCTAAATGTATAGCTTCAACAAGGTGGCAAACTCCAACCAGGTAAACGCAAAGAAATCTATGCCAGAATACTTGATAACCAAACTTCAGAAAACAAAACATAAAGAAAAAAATCAGAAAGGAAAAGGAGAGAAAGAAAAAAAAAACTTTACCTATGGGAGAATAAACAACTCTACAGACAATAGATTTCTCATCAGAAACCTTGGGGACCAGAAGGGTATGTCTAAAGCACAACATTTTTCAAGTCCTGAAAGAAAAGAAGTATCAACCCTGATTTCTCTATACAGTGGAATTATTCTTTAGAAATGAAGGAGAATTAAAGGCATGTATAAAGGAAAACTAAGAGAATCTGTAACCAGAAGACCTATGCTAAAAGAATGACTACAGAAAATTCTTGAAACAGAGAAAAAAAAATGAGAAAAGAAGGAATGTTAGAATATCTGAAAAGAAAGAATAAAACGAGCAAAAGTATGAGACATAAGGGGAGCATGGACAAGGAAGTCCTCAACCGTCCTCTGCAAGGAAATGTGGAGAAGGAAACATTATTCAAGATGCTGTGCAGCCCTGAGGAGCTGATCAGCATCTCATGTCTTCCAGGAATGCATCAATTGTTTCCTGTGTCTAGTGCTGCTCTTTGTGACTCTGTCTCTACCATTCCACCTTACTGAGACCCAGGGGGGTTGAACAGGTTGACCCAGCCAGCAGCCACCAACACTGCCTCTGCTGGGCATGGCTCTTTTATGAGGTCATTGTCTTGCCCAATGATGGCTGATTTATAGCCAGTTTATCTCTGATCTTATCAACCAGGTAACAGGGCTAGATGGCTCTAAGCCATGAGACTGATCACCAAGGAATTCCTCCCTAAAGAACTTCAAGTCTGTTGGATACTCTAAAAAATTCACAGGAAGGGCGGTGCCTGTGGCTCAAAGGAGTAGGGCGCCGGCCCCATATGCCAGAGGTGGCGAGTTCAAACCCAACCCCGGCCAGAAACTGCAAAGAAACAAAAACAAACAAAATTCACAGGAAGAAGAAATAAAGCTAGAAGGAACCTTGCTCCTGATGGATGCAATGATGCAAAATCAATCACAGACACATTTTACTAAGTGAAAAAATGTAAAGTCAAAAGGCTCTATACTGCCTGATTTCTTTTATGACATTCTGGAAAGGCAAAACTACAGGGTTGGAAAACAGATCACCGGTTACCAGGGGCTGTGGTTGAGGAGAGAAGTTGACTTTAAAGAGAAAACCCAAGTGATGTTTGAGGGAAGGGTGAACTTGTTTGGTATCTGATCATGAGGGTAGATAGACAACCCTATGCATTTGTCAAAAGTCATAAGTACATCGCAAGGAGTAAGTTCTACTGCATGCAAATTCTAAAACTAAATAGCATAAAATGATTTTTTAAAAAATATCTGTATTCCATAGCTCTATAATCTTTGGTTCTTGATCCCTTCTGACAGATGGGAAAGTATGATTAATTATATATAGGTTAAATACTTAAAGTGCAGGTAATCAGAAAGTGATTAAACATTTAGCTGTCCTTTAAGCTGCTTATGCAAGTGCTAATCTCTCTTTCTTTGGTGCTTCTTAAAATACCAGTGAGTAGGAAGACAAATTAAAGTCACATTTCCTCCACATTTGGAATCTCTTAGGCTGAACTTCCCACTCTGACTAAATGCACAGTGGACTCCAGAGAGGAACATACTAAAAGTCAAAGAGAAGCACACAAGCCTGGCTGCTCTTCCCTCAATATCTTACATCTGGATTCTCTAGAACAACATTATTACTCTTTAAAAAAAACCCTATTAATTAGAAATACAATATTCTCTTCCAGAAAATAAGAGAAGAGAGAACACTTCCCAACTCATTTCAGGAGGCCTATTTTATTCCTGACACCCAAACCAGACAAAGACAGTAAAAAAGGGAAAATAGAGACCTATATCTCTTATGAATTTAGATTAAAAAACTCCTTAGCAAAATACTGTCAAATGAAATATAAGAATATATAGAAAGAATAATATGTACCATGACCATGTGGGATTTTTCCTGCTTTGTGTAATCCACCATATCAACAGGTTAAAAAAGAAAAATCATATCTATTGATAAAGTAAAAGTATCTGACAATGTCCAAAACTTATTTATGATTTAAAAAAACACTTCTTAGAAAACTAGGAATATAAATAGGAACCCTCATGAGAGTAAGATTCGCAGAAAGAAATCTCTGAAAACCAGCAGATCAGTCAACTGAGCAGAGAGCCCACGTGAATATGCCCAGCGAATTTTCTGACAAAGGTGCAAAAGCAACTCAGGGGAGGAGGGAAGCTGCTCTCCAAATGGTGCTGGGACCTGAATGTTTCGTTTATGGGCTATGCTGAAAAGAAAAAGAAAGAAGAATCTTAACTTAAACCTCACACCTTATACACTTAGGCATTTAAAACTTCACACCGAGTATAAAAATTAACTCAGATAGATCACAGACTAAAATATAAAAAGTAGGCTGGGCACAGTGGCTCAGACCTATAATCCCAGCACTCTGGGAGGCCAAGGCAGGTGGATTGCTTGAGCTCAGAATCTGAGAACAGCCTGAGCAAGAGCAAGACCCTGTCTCTAAAAATACCCAAGCATTGTGGTGGGCGCCTGTAGTCCCAGATACTCAGGAGGCTGAGGCAGGAGGATCACTTAAGCCCAAGAGTGTGAGGTAGCTGTGAACTGTGATGCCACAGAACTCCACTGAGGGTGACAAAATGAGACTCTCAAAAAATAAAATAATAAAATACGTAAAGCTATAAATAATTTTTTTAAAAAAAGAAAATCTTAAGGGCCTTGGACTAAGTAAAAAGGTCTTACATTTGCCTATGAAAACATAGTCCAAAACAGAAAACATGATAAATTTTACTTCACTAAAATTAAAAACGTTTGCCCTATGAGAAACTTGATGGGAGATTAAAAGACAAATCACAAATTGGGAGACAATATTTGAAAGTCACGTATCTAATGAGGGACTTTTATCTGTAAAATACATATAATGAACTCAATATTAAAGAAACAAATAATCCAATTAGGAAATCAACAAAAAACATGAATAAACATTTCGCTGGAGAAGATATATGTAAGTCACCAGTGCACAAAAGGATATTTACCATCATCATCCATGAGAGAAATGAAAATTAAAACCACAATGGACATCACCACCTAGGAGAATAACTAAAAGAAAAAAAAATGAAAATGATAACACTAAAAGATTGCAAAGATGTGGAGAAACTGAATCACTCACACATTGTAAATAAGACTGTAGAATGGTAAGGCTACTATAGAAATCGGTTTGGCAGGATGATTCTAAACCAGACATGAATTCACTGTACATCCTAGCAATCGCACACTTGGGTATTTGTCCAGGAAACCAAAAAGGTTCATTCAGAAACTTGCACACAAATGTTTATAGTAATTTTATTCACACTAGCCCCTAACTGGAAACTACCCAGTTACACAAACTGTGGTAACATTGTACGATGGAATACCACTCAGCCATAAAAAGAAGCAAAGTTATCAGTAACAAACATCTTGGATGAAGCCCAAGGGAATTATGATAAAGGGAAAAAGGCCAATTATAAAGGTATGTATAATTCCATTTATATAATATTCTTTAAATTTAAAAAGCTATGGAGATGCTGAACAGGTTAGCAGTCACCAGGGGTTAGGGATGGGTGTGGGTGGAGGAGGGTGTGGCTAGAAAAGGGTAGACGAGTAAGCATGGTGAGGATGGTAGTGTTCTGTATCTGAATGGTGATAGTTATAAGAAGCTTCGCATCAATGAAATTGCATACAACTCCATATACACACTCCCAGGTGCATACATAACTGGAGAAGTCTGAGCCAGCCCCATGAATTCTACCAAGGTCAGTTTCCTGTGCTGATGATACACATAGCTAAGCAAGATGTTGACATTGGGGAAGATTGGGTGAACATGTCTTTACGATTTCTTAAAATTCTAAACCTATAATTATTTCAACACATGAAGTTAAATAAATTTATTATTCTAAAATCCATAAGAAGGAGGTGCAGTAACTTAAGCTTAGTAGCAATCAAATAAATATTTGTTCAAAGCTGAACTGCTGATGACCCGAGTCAGCAGGTGCAGCTGTTCCCATCCTCCCTGGACTCCCCTGGTTTTCGCCTCCCTCTCCGGTCGTTTCCCCATGTTTCCTTCGTGGGCGTCTCTCACTTCATCTTTCCCGAATACGGATGCTTCCCCATGTATTAGCCTTAGTCATTGATTCCACAGGTATTTAATGGTCATCTACTGTGTGTTTAGGCAGCGGTCCAGACTCGGAGATTCAGTCATGAATATAATGACATTCCTGACTTGTAGAACTTCCATTCTGTAGAGACATGGATAATAAACAGGAAAACAGATACGTGGAAAATATGTCAAAAGGTGTTACGTGCTATAAATAAAAAGAAAGAAGGGTGGTGGGAGGGAGGCACTCTTTTAGGTATGATGGTTAAAGAGGACTTCTGTGAGGGGCTGCCATCTGAGCAGAGACCTGAATAATGACAGTGAATCAGGTCTGACCATCTTAGGGAAGAGCATTCTTGCAGAGAGAATAATCCCTACACTGGGAATCTGTTTCTCACGAAAGGATTAGCGAGGGGGCCAGGGTCCTGGAATGAACCAAACAATGGCTAAGCATTAGGAGATGAGTCTGGAGAATTCCCAGGAGCCATATCACAAATGTATTGTTTTTCTACTGCTGAATGACAAAAAAAGAGCAGCCGATGACAAACATTGGTTACCTCACACGGCACCTGAGGATCAATCCGGGAGCAGCCTGACTGGGTGGAGGTCTCCCTGAGGTATCAGTCACACTGTCAGCTGGGCTGTGGTCACCCAGAGCAGGGAGATTCACTTCCGAGACAGCCCTCTCATGTGGCAGTTGGCAGAAAGCCTCAGTTCCTCATCACGTGGGCCTCTCCATGGGGGCCTGAGTGTCCTTGGGACGTGGTACCTGGCTTTCCACAGAACGAGTAATCTAAGAGAGATCAAGAGAAAAGGCACAAGGCCTTTGACTGCACAGCCTTAGAAGTGGCACGCCACCATTTCTGCCACATTGCACTGGTCACACAGATCAACCTTGACACAGCGTGGTTAGGGCTGAGAAGCAGGATCATCTGGTGCTGTCTCGAGGGGGTGGGGGGACCACGGTAAGCCAAGCCGTAGGGATAGCAACAACTCTCACTTTGTTTTAAGTGGATGAAAGGTCCCTAGAGGTTTGAAAGCCAAAGCCAGAGGATGATGTGATTGTGAGCATGTTTTTCACTTCGATGCTAAGGGGAGAATAGAGTGTTAGACAGGATGTTCTAGAAATTGAAAACACATAAGGAGGCTGCTAGAAAAGTTCCCCAGAGGCACAGGGATGGTAGGACCAGGGTGCCAGCACAGGAGCAGGGAGAAGGAGCCATCAGGTCGTGCTTGGCCAACTTCTCTTTCCGCACTCTGTCTGGGTGAACATATGGTTCAAACAGTGTTTCTCAGACTTCACAATCTACTTGCAGAAATATTTGAAATACTGTGAACCTAACCCCAGAGATTCTGTTAGAGTAGACCTGCCCTGAAACTTTACATTTCTAACAAGTATCTGGGTGACGCTTAGACCTTACTTTGAGTAAGCTGGTTTACGTTACCGTCCGTAACCTGATGACATTGTATAAATTATTAGGGAAGAGTTGAAATCCAGGCTCATATAGATCACTGTCTATCAGAAATCATCTCCTAGAAATGACACCATTTATTCAAACTCCACACTTGACATGTCCAAACTCAAGTCATTATACCCCTGGTACACCCGTTCCTTCTGTGGTAGTCTCTATGTCAGTTACACCACCGAGGTCACCCTCTTCCTTCACATTCCCCCCCACCCCCCCATTGACAAGTCATGTCAATTTCACGTAAATAGTTCTCAAACCTGAGCACGTCTTTCTCTCTCTCTCCTAACTAGCGGCCCAAGGGTTTTTGCTCTCATCAGATGCATCCACACCAGCTTGTCACAGTGAACTATGTAAAACAAAACTGACCATGCCCTTCCTTTACTTTCAGTGGCTTTTCATCACTGATGGGTTCAAGGCCGAGATCCTCATGAATGTGGAGTAAAAGATCCATTGTGATCTGGACCCAGTGCTGACCCCTTTCCAAGCACATTTCTTAACCTTACATAACTTGCATTTTACATCCCAGCAACCTTAAGCCGCTTCCTTGTAATTGCCTGGGCATACCACACCACTTTAAGGATGCTGTGTTGTTGTTCAGGCTTCTTTTCCACCTCAAGTACCCATCACTTTCTTCTTTGAGACTGAGCACTGTAGCCACTTCCTCCAAGAAGCCATCCTTGATATCCTTACTTGTGCTCCCAGAACACGTCATGTGCCTTTTCTTTTCCTGTGCTCACAAACAGTTTTAAACTTGTTTAATCCCTGCCTCCCCCTATTACATCACTAGCTACTAAAGGGCTTGATTATCTCCGTTCTTGTACACACATCCTGGCATATAACCAGGAATTATGAAGCACTTGCTAAACTTAAAAATGAGCTTTTATGCCAAGGCATGAAAGACTATATAATATATATAGTTCAATATGTCATTCATAGGGACACCAGAAGAAAGGGAAAAGTTGGTTTCCTTTCCCCTGCTGACAAGTGACCTACTCACACCCTCAACAAGGCAACCCCAGGGCCATGTTCTCACCAGAGGGAGGAGACGGGTAAGTGGATGAAGGGGTTAGAGGGCAGGTCTAACTAATGTAGACTTATAGATTTGTGCTGGTGTTTTACTCAAATTCTTCCACAATTCAGTCAAGTTTTACGCTAGGCATACCAAGGAATAAAAGACTTGTAAGAAACAACCTTTTCAGCTGGGCGCCTGTGGCTCAACGGGCTAAGGCGCCAGCCACGTATACCTGAGCTGGTGGGTTCAAATCCAGCCCGGGCCCGTCAAACAACAATGGTGGCTGCAACCAAAAAATGTCCCAACGTTGTGGCGGGCGCCCGTAGTCCCAGCGACTTGGGAGCCGGAGGCAGGAGACTCGCTTGAACCCAGGAATTGGAGGTTGCTGTGAGCTGTGGTGCCACAGCACTCTATCCAGGGTGAAAGCTTGAGGCTCTGTCTCAAAATAAATAAATAAATAAATAAAAAATAAATAAATAAACGGGGTGAGGAACGCTGAGGCAAGCAGAGGAGGAGGGAGGAGGTGAATGAGTTAGGGATAGGTAGGGCGTGCTGGGAGAAAGATCCAGACTCTTCTGCTTCCAGAGCATCCCTCCTGGCCCTTTGTATGAGTTTCCTGCTGTAACAAGTTACTGAAAACTTGGTGGCTTACAGCAACACCAATTTACTCTCACAGTTCTGGAGGCCGGAAACCCAAAATCAGTATCTCTGGACTAAAGTCAATTGTGGGCAGGGCTGGGCTCCATACAGAGGGCCTGGGGGGAATCCATTGTCACCCATTCCACTGGTGGCTCTGGGTACTCCTTGGCTCGTGTCCACACCACTTCAGTCTCTGCCTCTGGGGCTACATTGCCTTTTTCTTGTCTCCCTCCGTCTCCCTCTTAGAAGAACACTGTAATAGTTTTTGGGCCCTCCTCTATACTGCAGAACAGTCCCCGCATCTCAAGATCCTTAATGCAGTCACATCTGCAAAGCCTGCTTGTTGCCATAGAAGGTGACATTCTCAGTTGCAGAGATTAGGGTGTGGATTAGGTGTTAGGGCTACCTAACCCCCCCTCACCCTCCCTGCTCTGGCCCCAGCAGCCTCCTGCCTTCTGCCTACCCTTCCTCTCCTCCAGTCCTGGAACCCTCTTCCCTGGAACTGTGGCTCTTCCTTATTCCTCAGGTCTCAGTTTAAATATCGCCTTCTTGGAGAGAGCCTTCCAGCCCATTCCAATGAAAGGGGCCTTTCTAGTTACTATCTCTGCCTGGCTCATGGCAGCTGATCAGTATGAACCTGTTGGTGAAAGGGAGGAAGAGAGACAGGGAGGCTTGGCCCCCTGGCACCTGGAACATTCCACGTCCTCCCCTGCCTTTGCTCTCCTACATCTGGGCAGAGGCTTTGTGGACCACCCCCCGCCCCTCCAGATGCTGATAAGGCCCTGTCCGTATGAGGCAGAGTCAGAGGTTACGTCTGCTGTGGCCTAGGCGTCAGGGGAGGGCTTTGGTTTTTCTCCACAAAAGCTCCTAGAATGAGTCTTGGGATTGACTGGGCTGGTTGGGGAGGGGCTGCACATGTATTCAGTGTCTACAGGAGAGATTGCTGAAGGGACAGTGTCTCAGGACCCAGCCCTGATCCTATTTCCTGTGGCTCATGGTCCATCTTCCCTGGGATCCATGAGGACAGAGTGACCAGTGACGGCACAGACATCAGTGCCAGCCGTCCTTGGCCACCACTACTTTGGGGAGGTTTGGAGAAGGCATCTGGCCTTTCTGAGTCTCAGTATAATAAAAATAATAGCTGACTTTTTTTTTTGAGACAGAGTCTCACTTTGTCGCTCTCAGTAGAGTGCTTTGGCATCACAGCTCACAGCAACCTCAAATTCTTAGGCTCAAGCGATTCTTTGGTCTCAGCCTCCCAAGTAGCTGGAACTACAGGTGCCCGCCACAATGCCCAGCTAGTGTTTAGAGATGGGGTCTTGCTCTTGCTCAGGCTGGTCTCGAACCTGTGAGCTCAGGCAATTCACCCACCTCAGCCTTCCAGAGTGCTATGATTATAGGCATGAGCCACTGTGCCTGGCCACAGACTAGGTGGTTTAGAGTAACAGAAATTTATTCTATTAGGCTGGGTGTAATGACTCACACTTGTATTCCCAGTACTCTGAGAAATCAAGGTGGGTAGTTCACCTGAGCTCAGGAGTTCGAGACCAGCTTGAGCAAGAGCGAGACCACATGTCTACTAAAAATAGAAAGACTGAGGCAAAACGATTTATTATTATTTTTTTTTTTTGAGACAGAGCCTCAAACTGTCACCCTGGGTAGAGTGCTGTGGCATCACAGCTCACAGCAATCTCCAACTCCTGGGCTTAAGCGATTCTCTTGCCTCAGCCTCCCAAGTAGCTGGGATTACAGGCGCCTGCCACAACGCCCAGCTATTTTTTGGTTGTAGTTGTCATTGTTATTTGGCAGGCCCAGGCTGGATTCGAATCCACCAGCTCTGGTGTATGTGGCTGACGCCTTAGCCACTTGAGCTACAGGCGCTAAGCCAACAAAATAATTTCTTTTCTTTTTCTTTTTAGAGACAGAATCTTACTTTGTCCCCCTCAGTAGAGTGCTATGGCATCACAGCTCACAGCAACCTCCAGCAACCTCCAGCTCTTGGACTAGGGCGATTCTCTTGCCTCAGCCTTCCGAGTAGCTGGGACTACAGGCACCCGCCATAACGCCTGGCTATCTTTTTGTTGCAGTTTGGTAGGGGCCAGATTCGAACCAGCCACCCTCAGTATATGGGGTGGACACCCTGCCCACTGAGTCACAGGCGCTGCCCAAGAAATGTATTCTTTTCCAGTTTGGGGAGCCATAGGTCTGAGCCATGGTGCCAGCAGAGCCCTGCTCTCTCTCTCTAGGGGTAGAGCAACTCTTCCTCGCCTTGTCTAGCTTCTGGCAGTTGCTGGAAACCTCACTGTTCTTTGGCCAGTAGATGCATCGCGCCCATCTCTGCCTCCACGTTCATGCGGCCTTCTCACTGAAAATCTCTCTGCATCTGCTTCCCTCCTCGTCTCCTAAGGGCACTATGACCTGCTAATCTGGCACGTCCTCATCGTAACTGATCATACCTGCAATCTATTTCCAAATAAAGTCACATTCTGAGGTTTTGGGTGGACATGAATTTCGGGCAACACTATTCATCTCATTCTAATGCCCCTGTCTGATTTTCCAGTCATGCCCTGGCTTTGTCCCAGTCTCTCACACTTCTCCACATGACCCCTTCTATGGGGGGACATAGCCCCAGATCATCAGGCACATCCAGGAGGAAGCAGCCATGCTCGGAGGGCCTCGAGCTCTGAGCCTGTGTGGCCACGACTATCAGCACTGGAGAGAATGGTCAGGGGAGAGCCAGCCAGCAGCCAGGTCACCCCCCTTGCTTCCCACACATCACCAGGCTTCTTCCGGTACACACGGCCCCCCTCCCATAGATTCCCTCTCAAGCACAACGTGTCCTCTCCTTGGACAGCTCTATTAATATCCCTCATGTGGACATCCTGGGACGCCATTCATGATCTCCAAGGTCAGGTGTGGCCCCCGCTCCACACCATTCATGAGTATGAGCCTCCAGGCTTGGCTGGCCGCCCCCACCCTGCCTGTGCCCTCTCTTTGCTTTCTGCACCTTCTCTCCTCCCCGCCTCCATTTCCAGGGCATCTGCAGCTTCTAAGGCACTGTGTGCTCGTTCTTGTTTTTTTTTTTTGCAGATTTTGGCCAGGGCTGGGTTTGAACCCGCTGCCTCCGGCATATGGGGCCAGCACCCTACTCCTTTGAGCCACAGGCACCGCCCCATTTTTGTTTTTTGAGACGGGGTCTTGCCCTGTCAGCCAGAGTGGAGTGCAATGGCATCATCATGGTGCACTGCAGCCTTGAACTCCTGGGCTCAAGCGATTCTCCTGCCTCAGCCTCCCAAATAGAAGGGACTACAGGTGCCCACCATCACACCTAGCTAATTTTTTCTATTTTTGATAGAGATGGGGGTCTTACTGTGTTTATAGCCCAGGCTGGTCTCAAACTCCATAAGTGATCCTCCTACCTCAGCCTCCCAAAGTGCAGAGATTACAGGCGTGAGCCTCTGAGCCTGGCCACTATGTGCTTATTCTTCGCAGTGGCCAAATGAGCGAGAGGTGTCAGTGATTTTCAACTGGTGTGTAGGGAAAAGTTTTAAAGATAATTAATTTAATTTTTATTTTTTTGCGACAGAGCCTCAAACTGTCACCTTGGATAGAGTGCTGTGGCATCACAGCTCACAGCAACCTCCAATTCCTGGGCTCAAGTGAGTCTCCTGCCTCCGCCTCCCAAGTAGCTGGGACTACAGGCACCTGCCACAACGCCCGGCCATTTT
>CAUYON010008024.1:0-63926 GCA_963573935.1 Arctocebus calabarensis | reverse complement strand
AGGCTAAAACCCAGTTATAGCACAAGAAATGGGGAAAGGGGCAAGGGAGGGGATCACACTTACCGTGCATCTTACAAGGTACAAGTGAAGATTACTAAATGTAGAATATAAATGTCTTCATATAGTGATTAAAAGACCATGGAGGCTATGTTAAATAGTTCAATGAAAATATTTCAGATGGTATATAAAGTCAGCACATTGTGCCCCATGATTGCACCAATGTACACAATTATGATTTAATAAAAATTAAAAAAAAAAGTGAGACTTTGTCTCTACAAAAAAAAAAAAAAAGTCCCAATTTGGGTAATGAATTCTTCCTGTGGAATGATCAGAGCCCAGTCATCGATTTCCTAACACTGGTCCTTCTGTCTCTGTTCTCTTGTAGGTGGTTTGATCAAGGAAGGCAGAGACTCTTGTTTCATCAGGGCAGCCCCACTGCTCCACCACTACTCAGCATACAGTAGGTGCTTAATACACATTTGTTTTTTAAGGGAGTCTTGCTCTGTCCCTAAGGCAAGAGGGCAGAGGTGCCATTATAGCTCATTGCAACCTCAAACTCCTGGCCTCAAGCAATCCTCCTACTTTGGCCTCCAAAAGTGCCAGGATGACAGGCATGAGCCACTGTGCCTGGCCTGCGGCTACATATTTGCTGTTCAATTGATTTAGGATTTGTTTGCTTAGGAGATTCGGTGATGGCATGGGATGAGATGTCTGTGAAAAGAGGCTGTTTGCCTAGACATTAGGTGTCTGAGGACAAGCCGATTTACAAGCTTGCTGGAGAGTCAAGTGGAAAATGAAGGCAAGAGGTATCACTGTGGAACACATGATCATGTGTGGCCCCCAAAATGGAGAAAACTGTGGGGGTAGGGAGCTTCAGGGGAGCAGGGTGTCTTTGGGGTCCCAACAAGTGAGGACTGAGCTTTGAGGGCTGCCCAGGATATGGAGAGGCAAAGAGAAACAGTAGAAGGGAAGGGAACAAAAGGGGCTCTGCCAGGTGGGGCAGGGTGATGCTGGCATGAACCAGTCATGTAAGGCAGCCCCCAAGTTACAAACATCCAACCTACATCCAACTGGTGCACTTACGAATGGAGACTATTACAGGTAATTGGTAAATATACCTGTTCTAACTTATATACAAATTGAAATTAAGAACAAACCTGTAGAATCTATCTCGTTTGTAACCTGGGGACTGACTGTACCAGGCTCTCTCTGACCAAGTTTACTCCACAAGGAAACAGAAGCCAGGAGGGGAACCAGAGTGGGAGTTGGATGGAGGCAGATACTGACAGTCACGGGAGGAGAGCCTGAGGCGATGACTGCTGCGGAGAGAGGAGCGCAGTCCCCATAACGGCAGTGCCGACTCCTGCAGGTGCCCTGCATGGCGTTCTGCTCTCCCAGAGCCTGGCAGAAACTGAGCCCTACAAGTGCACGGCTATTTGTGGGCAGAAGAGAATGAATTCCTCATTCCTCAACATGCACTGAGTCCTTTCTTACCATCCCTTCTTCTACCCAAGTGCTTGATTTCCCTACAACCATCTGGATGCCTGAGCTTGGGCCCTGCCCACCAAGAAGGCCAGAGCTGGCAGCCAGTACAGGTACAAGGGACCCACGAGGGATGTGGGAAAGAGAGATGGAAGGAGAGGAGCCCAGAGCACAAACCTCCCCTCCCTGATAACTTCTGGTACTTCCAGCCGGTTGAAGGGAGAGGCAGGGAAGGTGGGGCAGGAAAGTGGGAAAGAGAGAGTGGGGATAGAGCAGAGGGCCGGTGCTCATTCATTCATTCTACTGCTGCTGCCTGGGTGCCACGTGTTAATCAGGCTGGGCCCAGGTTCCAGCAGGTGGTTGTGATTATGAAGCCTCTTGAAACCCACAGTTTCAAGTGCCAGTAAGAGATGGTAGATGAGGAAGAGTAAAAATAAGTGTTCAGCATGATGTCCAGAAAGAAAAATAAAAGCTGGTGAGCAGATGGAAAGCCCTTGAGGTGGCCAGGGAGGGTGAAGAGGGTGGCTTCTCTGAGGAGGTGGCATTGAGCTAAGACCTAAATGCAGTGAGGGAGTGAACCACGGGAGGACCTGGGGGTGGATGTGCCAGGCGGCGGAGTAGCAGGTGCAGGGGCCCTGAAGGTATGCAGGAGGGACACTGCTAATTGCCTTGAGTACCTTTCACGCGTCTCCTGCCAAGGTTGCTAACCCCTGATCTGGAAGCCAGTGTAGTAATTATAATTATAGTGGGGACACGTGTGTCTGTGTGTGTATGTGTATATGTAGGACAGAAAGACTCTCTTTGTATGTTTTCCTGGCTCTGTATATCAAAGATCAAGTGGCCCTAGAGAAGAATAATTTGCACATTATGAATTATGTAGTAATGCACATCTTTACTCTTAAGGCTTTTGACAGGTTTGGTTAAGTAAGGCTGTTAGCATTGGGCAGATGTGTTTTACAACAGCAAAACTGATGCCCTTGAATTCCTTGTAGGAAACACATATGGTATAAAATTTGTATGTAATTGCACAAAAGCCTGCCGTTTTCCTGTACCAGATGCCTACAAAACCTGGCCTTTGGTGGAAGCAAATGATCAGTGCGGCCCGGAAAGGTACAAGCACACATATGTTGGTTATTCTTTTCTGCTGCAGCCATAACCCAGACATATAAATATATGTAGACAGATAACATGTTTATTCTGTTCATCTGGGACCATAGATTAGGGGATGGAAATCTGAAGGGTAAGGAATCTAGAAATGAATTTCTTCTGGAAGATTTATTCTTTCTCTGAACTATAGAGGAATAATCAGGTTAAATGACCATGCTCGAGTCACTGCATCCACTGGAAACCCTCTTTGAGAAGATTTACTTTCTTTCTTTTTTTTTTTTAGAGACAGAGTCTCACTTTATTGCCCTCAGTAGAGTGCCGTAGTGTCACAGCTCACAGCAACCTCTAACTCTTGGGCTTAGGCGATTCTCTTGCCTCAGCCTCCTGAGTAGCTGGGACTGCAGGCACCTGCCACGACGCCCGGCTATTATTTTGTTGCAGTTTGGCCGGATCACATTCGAACTCGACACCCTTGGTATTTGGGGCTGGTGCCCTCCCCACTGAGCCACAGGCACTGCCCAAGAAGACTTGCTTTCATTGTGCTCTTGAACTTACGTACGTCCTCACGTGTGCAAACATGCACACGCACACCCACATATATGCACACGCACACATCATCTTTACTCTGAATACACAATGTCAAACTTTCCCAGATATTCTAAAACTCTTCTGTTTTTGCCCCTTGGTTGGTAGGGTCTGGATGATAGTGGCATCCCTGGGACTGTGAATCAAGAGGAGGTCTAGAAATCATATCAGGTCAGAATGGTGGCTGGTTTTGGATAAGACACCAGACAAAAGGCCAGAACAATACCTCAGCGCTGCCCAGAGGCCAAAAGCAGCCAAAGAAGGTGGGGGTTCTCTGTATGCATTGCTCTCTGGGGACCCCAAGGTCTGCCTCCCACTCTACCTTACCCGGGGGATGCTGTGTGGAGGTAGAGGCTGGCTGGGGTCCCCTTTCCCCAGCCCCCTCCAGTCCCTCCTTTATACCAGATGGACTTTCTTTTCTCTGTGTTTTAAAAAACGAAGTTCAATTTTTTTAATGCATAAAATTTAATATTTTAGCATTTTGCTTCATATACATTATTTCTTTTTATATAAAACAATAGAACATTATAGATAAAGCTCTCTTTGTATTTCTCTCCTTCCCCGTGCCTTTTTCTCCCTTTTTAGAGGCAACAATCTGTGTCTTATATATTATTAATAATTAATAATCAAAATATAAACATGTGTGCTTTAAATTTTACATGCATTTTTACCATACTATAGATATTCTGAAACTCACCTTTTTCTTTTTTTTAACTGAAAATCATGCTTTTAAGATCTAGCCACATTGAATCATTTTAAACTCTTGAACAGTATTACACTTTTTAACTATACCACTATTAGTTTATCCATTTTTCTACTGATGGACAATTTAGATTGTTTCTAGTGTTTGCTTATCATAAGCAAGCTGTAAGGAAGATGCCTACATTAGTCTCCTGATGTGATATTTGTTAAAGTTTCGTCAGGACGGAGACTATTTTAATATAAAAATCTGATCATGTCAATTCCCTGCTCAAATTCCTCCATGAATTAACACTTAAGCTCCTTAGCTTACAAGAATATGGTCTAGTTTCTGCCTACCTGTCCAGCCATGCATTCAAACGCTGACCTCCTTAGCACTTTGTTCTCTGCAATATCATATTTCTTTTAATTTCCAAATGGTCCAGGACAGTTCCAAGCTCTGTGCTTTTGCTTTCTCTGTGCCTTGAACCCTGTCCTCCTACTTCTTTGGCCTGGAGAGTCCTCTTCTCTCCAAGTTGCCCCTTGAACACTGCCTCCTGTGCATTGTCTCCCCTCTGGATGGTGAGACCATTGAGGACAGGCCCCCCACCTTTGCACATTTGTGGCCTCAGTGCTTCTGCACAGGACTTGGCAGGGCTCCATAGTATTTGCTGAATGAATAGATATTTGGCTGGTGGGGCGTGATTTGAGCAACAGCAATGAGAAGCCCAGCTTCCTTCCAGCTCAGCAGCAGGCCAGGGCTCTGGGACAACTTTGCAAAAGCATTTCTTTCATTCAAGTCCTTCCGTGGCTTTGTCGTGTTGTTGGGGAGAACCAGGCCCCTCCCAAGAAACCAAGTCCACCGTTGTTTACCCAGGACATTATCAAGAGGCCAAATTACAGATGCCTCTATCATTTGGCCAACAATTTGGTGCTGCGGTGTTAGGTTATTTCTATGTCTGAAGAAAACAGCTCAGCTCTGACTAAAGAAATAAATGATATCATTTTTCATTCAGGCAACCAGATTCCTTGGTACAAAAGGCTCCCTAGGGGAGAAACCCGGGGACAGAGTGGCTCCTCTGAGGCTATTTACATCTGTCAGCCTCTCTAATCTCCCGCCTTCCTTCCTTTGTCCATTTCCTTCCTTAACACAGAGGCCCATGTTGAGGCTCCTACTTACGAGGAGGGCGGTGGAGTCATCATCCTCACGTATGTGCTGGGTGGTGGCGGGAGGTGGGGGGTTCAGCCCAGTGGCATTGGGGTTATTTTTTTATTTTCTTAGAATTTAGCCTCAATTTAAGATAATGACTCTCCTTGTTCGCCAGGGATCGCTATTTGTAGGAACTTATTTTTCTCTGGTCAATTTGGTTAAAAGACATTGAATCTAAAAGGGGACAGTTTCTAAAAATGTTGCTGGACAGTTTGCATGACCTGGACTAAGGAACATCTTCTGGGTCACCTGTTCCATGAGAGCTGGATGCCTCCTTCTTAAATGAGAACTAGGGATGGAAGCAGACTCCCCAGCCTTGGATGACAGCATCAGGATGGCTCTTTAAAATATCATTGAAATCCAGGGTAACAAGGGCCCTGAGGAATCATTTGATCCAGTCTTAGCCAGCTCTCCCCAGGCCCTGCCTCCAGATAGAGTCTCCAGTTGGGTCCTCCCATCCTGACCCTGGCCTTGGCTCCCACCTGCCCACCCACCCTGCCTCTCTTTTAGTTCCTTGAAAGCACAGTGATTTGTTTAGTTCCTGGAAAGCCCTACCAGATACCATGACAATGCTGTTTCCTCCCCCAGGGCACTCTTCCTGCATCCTGTCCCTCCCATCACAGCTCAAATGTCACCTCTCAGAGGCCTTCCCTGACCACTCCAACTAAAACAGGACTCCACTGTTCTCTTTTCCAATCCTTGTTGTAATTTGTCTTCTTGTATTTGTGTCATGGCACGTCTGGTGTCCAACCTTGAGCTCTATTAGGCAGGGACTGAGCTGGCTTGTTCCCAGGGTCTGATGCTACAGTGCTTGGCATTCGGCGGCTTCTGTGACTGTTGGCCAGATTGAGTGAACCAGCAAGGAGCTGGGGGGAGGGTGTTCCCCCCACACACTTGCACTTGCTGTGCCGCTGCTGGTAGCACACCACTGAGGGTGTCACCTACATACTGGAAGACCAGCAGCCCTCTCCCAGAGAGAGTGTAAGAGACAAAAATGTTTGGCGCTGTTCTATTGCTCGTTCTTTGCTTCTTTATGCACAAAGTGCTTTCCTTCCCTCATTGCTCCAGCAGTCACCTTCATTAGAGACTTTATATTGCTAAGAACACTATTCCTAGAATCCCTTCAAAGTTTTCCCTGGTCCTTTCTTGCTATCTAGAGAGACAAAGGTGCACACTCTGAAATCACTGCAGGGGGCCATTCACACTGCAGCTTCCACTAGGCTGACCGGTTGAAGGTCCCCCACTCTCAGGGGCTCCAGCCAGATCCTTGGAATCAATCTCTTCCACTCCTCCTTAGCACCACCTTCTGCTGCATGTGTATAGCCCACCGACCACCGTATGGCTGGTTTCTACCTTCTGCTCAGCTGCCTAATGTCTCTTGAATCCATTCATTTCTCTACAGTCCTGCCTCCGTGGTGTGGCCTCCCTGTCCCTTGTCCCAGCTTCTGATGTACTTCTGGCCCCTGGACTCACCTCCTCTAAACCTGTCTTCTTTTTTTTGAGACAGAGTCTATGTCGCCTTAGGTAGAGTGCTGTGGTGTCATAGTTCACAGCAACCTCAAACTCTTGGGCTTAATCGCTTAAGCGATTCTCTTGCCTTAGCCTCCCAAGTAGCTGGGATTACAGGCGCCTGTGAGAACGCCTGGCCATTTTTCTGTTGCAGTAGTCATTTTTGTTTAGCTGGCCTGGGCTGGGTTCGAACCCACCAGCCTCAGTGTATGTGGCCAACTCCATAACCACTATGATACGTGAGCCGAGCCTAAGCCTGTCTTCTTATAGAATCAAACTCTGATCCTGCCCCTCCTCTGCTTACTGTGTCCTCGGGATGGACAGTGCTCATCTCAGCCAAGCCCCAGGACAGACCTGATCAGATCCTTCCAGCTTTTCAGTCCCTTCTCTTCTAGGTGCCTCACTGGATACCTCTTAGTTCCTGGGGGTCCCACACTCTCTCCCACCTCCCGCCCTTAGGCAGCAGGTCCCTCACTAAATGCTTTCCCTGCAGCAATCACAGCACTTCCTTCCAGACTGGCTTATGACCTTCTCCTGTTTTCTCCCCACTTCTAGTTTCCCTCATATTGTTTTGGCGAAGTGCCCTCTAGTGACCAATTGACTGTCTATTTCTTCCCTTGGACTAGGAGCTTCATGAGGGCAGTGGCTGGCTGTCATGCTCAGAGCTGTAGAGAAGACCCTGACTTAAAAATCTTGTGACTTGAGCATGTAGGAAAAGCCAGACTTAAAGGATATAAGTGGAACTAATTGGCCTCAGGACCCCAGACGGGGGAGTCTAATCCCCAGAAAGCCAGGAAGAGAACTGGTTTGGCCTTGAGGTCCCCAGGAAGGAGCCCCAGCATTCTACTGTCCGATATTCTCTTCAAGCAGACATGACTGGGTTCCAGAAACACGAGCCATAGGACAGACCTCCGAGGCTCATAGAGAGGCTCTGAAGCCTCGATTGGGGATTGGACACGCTGCCACTGCCTCCTAATGGGTGGAATGGATGGGGGTGGGAGTGGGGAGTGGGGTACAGCCCTTCTAGCATTGAGTGTGAGAAGGAACTCCTCCAGTCCTCAGCATTGAATAGTCTACCCCAGAGAGCCATGGAGGGACTGGTGTGTGTGTGTGAGAGAGAGAAGTTGCTTGTGGAAAAGGTTTTTCCTTCTCTTAAAAGGGGGCTTCTGATCAGGACTGTGCTGATCAGGCTCAGTCATGGAAGCCGTGGATGTGGGAAGAGGGGTTTATTGTAGCCTTTAGACTTCACCCAAATGTAGGAGGAGTAGGACAAGTGACTTTCTGAAAGGGGAGCTGGACAATAGGAGAAACTGTCACTAGGCAGCCTCGCAACAAGTCATAGTTTTCAGAGAAGTCCAAGAAGCCAGACACGTCTAGCTGCCTAAGTGAGGCCATGAAGGGAGCTCACAGAGAGGTCGGCATGTCACAGGGTGGGGGCGCTGCTCAGAAAGGCCAGCAGGTGGAGGACCTGAGGACAAACTGGGACAGGCCAGGCAGTTCCCACCACAGCATCTGACAGTGACACCCTCTGAAAGTCATGGCGCTGCCCACTTTTATTTTCCAAATCTCATGCAAGCTCCTCTTTTGACCACCCCTACCCCAGATCCACCTGGAGACAAGGATTCTGGGAAGCGTTATTCCCAGATTAGCAAAGTTGACGTAACACCGACCAGCATGAGGACCTGCCTCCATTCCATGCCTGTGCCACAGTGTCTTCCTCATTGCCAGGCCTGGGAACCCACGGTCTGATAATTAAATTCATGAACTCATTGAAGAAAAATTGCTATATAACCTCATTGCTGAATATCACTATGGTCACCTTTGAAGTGCTCCTCTTTTTTTTTTTTGTAGAGACAGAGTCTCACTTTATCGCCCTCGGCAGAGTGCCATGGCGTCACACAGCTTACAGCAACCTCCAACTCCTGGGCTTAGGCGAGTCTCTTGCCTCAGCATCCCGAGTAGCTGGGACCACAGGCACCCGCCACAATGCCCGGCTGTTTTTCTGTTTTGCAGTTCGGCCAAGGCCGGGTTTGAACCTGCTACCTTTGGTAAATGGGACCGGAGCCCTATTTGATGAGCCACAGATGCCGCCCTGAAGTACTCCTCTTGGAAAGCTATACACTGATGCCAATGCCTCTTCCATCCTTCAAAGACATTTTGGAATTCTTTTCTGGAATGACAATTAAAGCTATTTTTGTATTATCCTTGATGTCCTGAATATCATCAAAATGAATGTCATCAAAATACCTTCCTTTCAATATTTCCTTTATCTTTGGGTAAAGAATAATGTCATTGGGGCCAGATTACATGAATAGGCAAGCTGTTCCAATACAGTTATTTGTTCACTGACTAAAAACTCCCACATGGACAGTGTTCTGTGAGCTGGTGCACTGTTGTGATGCCAGAGTCATGGGTTGTTGGGGCAAGATTTTCAGTTAAAATTTGCCAGTTTCTCTATCTGCTATTTACTTGGTCTGTGATGCTTCTCACAGTCACCTGAGGGTTTTGACACACAATTTGACAAATTTTTGCGATGTTTTCATTAGTTCTGCTCGTTACTGGCTGCCCTAACCTTTCTTTATTGGTGACACTTTCTCTCCCCTCAGAAAAACTTTTAATCCATTTTTATACTGCTGTTTTCTTCATGGCATTCTCTTGATAAATTTGGACTAACATGTCCCTGGTTTCATTTCCATTCTTCCAAATCCTGAATAAGTGCAGGTGAGAACCTGCTGGCAGGAAACTGAGCTTGTATCCATTTCCTGAGGGGCATAATATAGCCATGAGCAACTTTGCTCAAATACATTTTTCTGTATATATGATTATTTCTTTTCCCCAAGGGGGGACATTTCTGTGGCTCCTGACATACATTGCTTGATTGCTTTCCAGAAGATAGATACCACTTTACCATCCCATGACCTAAATAGGGCAAGAGAGGATCCCAAAATTTCTGGCACATATTAATGTGTAATAGATGAATATTTAATAGCAAGCAGAACAAGAAATCCCCTGGGCTGTGGGGCAACGATGCTATTGTTGGTGGAGGGAGAACATGCAGATTAAAGGCTGGACCCTTAGCTGAGAAAGTGAGTTTTGGTTCCTACCATGAGGGAGACAGGACTGACATTGTGGGAAATTCATCAAATTCAGGAAGTATTTTCAAAAGATGCTAAGAGGCCAAAACACATGGAAAATGTCTTAAAATAGCCTTTGACCTTGTAATTTCACTTCTAGGAATTGCTTCAACAAAATAATCAGAGACAAGGAGCAAGGTAGATTCAAGGATGTTCACTGCAATTTTTTTGTTGTTGTTCTTTTTTTGTTGTTGAGACTCAGTCTCACTCTGTTACCCTGGGTAGCAGGGTCCCATGGCATCATAGCTCACAGCAACTTCAAACTCTTGGGTTCAAGTGACTCGCTTGCCTCAGCCTCCTGAGTAGCTGGGACTATAGGCAACCACCACAACACCTGCTAGATTTTCTATTTTTAGTAGAGACAAGGTCTTGCTCTTGCTCAGGATTGTCTCCAACTCCTGAGCTCAGGCAATCCACCTGCCTCAGCATTCCAGAGTGCTAGGATTACAGGTATGAGCCAACACACCTGGCTTTGAAATATTCTTTATAATATTAAAACCCAGAGGAGAAGAGATAATTGTGCTTCATGTACATGATAGAATATTATAACTTTTTTTCTTTTGTGAGTTTTGATGTGACATATTGAGACAGAGTCTGTCTCAATATGTCACATCACAACTCACAGCAACCTCAAACTCTTGGGCTTAAGTGATTCTCTTGCCTCAGCCTCCCATGTAGCTGAGACTTCAGGCGCTTGCCACAACACCTGGCTATTTTTATTGTTGTTGTTGTCATTGTTGTTTAGCAGGCCCAGGCTGTGTTTGAACCCACCAGTCCTGGTGTATGTGGCCAGCACCCTAACCACTGAGCTATGGATGAGGAGCCATGATAGAATATTACACAGTTAGAAATCATAAGAGTTTACAATGAGAAGCAGACATGCTTATATTATAATAATTATTGTATTATAATGCAGAGTACAACAGCAAGGGTAAATTATTACAGTACTCATCAGCCTTTACTATGCATATGAATTCCCTAGAAGAGTTTGTTAAAATACAGATTCTAATTTAGTGTGTCCGGTTTTCTGCATTTCTAACAAGTTCCCAGGTATTGCCTCTGCTGCTAGGTGGAACTAAAGGTGAAACCATGTATGGACAATCTCAGTTATGTTTAAGCATTTTTGTGTGTGCATAGAAAAGATCTGGGAGCCTGGGCACGGTGGCTCAAGTCTGTAATCCTAGCAGGTGGGAGGATCACTTGAGCTCAAAAGTTCAAGACCAGCCTGAGTAAAAGGGAGCCCCTGGTCTCTACTAAAAATAGTAAAATTATCCAGGTGTGGTAATCTGTGCCTGCAGTCCCAGCTACTCAGGAGATTGAGGTCGGAGGATCTCTTGAGTCCAGACGTTTGAGGTTGCTGTGAGCTATTATGACGCCACAGCCCTCCAGCCTGGGTGATAGAGTGAGACTCTGTCTCAAGAAGAAAAAGAAAAAGAAAAAGGACTGGGAGCAAATACACCAAAATGTTTTGGTGTTCTGGTTATCTATTTTTTTTTTTTTTTTTGAGACAGACTCTCACTATGTTACCCTTGGTAGAGTACCATGGCGTCACAGCTCACAGCTACCTCATACTCTTGGGCTCAAGTGATTCGCTTGCCTCAGCCTCCCTAGTAGCTGAGACTACAGGCGCCCACCACAACGCCCGGCTATTTTTGTTTGTTTGTTTGTTTGTTTGTTTAGCAGGCCTGGGCCGGGTTCGAACCTACCAGCCCCAGTGCATGTGGCCAGTGCCCTAAACACTGAGCTATGGGCGCCGAGCCTATTATGGTTATCTCTTGATAGTGAAATTGCTTTCTTCTTTATACTTTCATGCTTTTCGAATTTTCTTTAATAGTCATTATTTAATAAAAAAAGTAATAAGTAAACAAAGATGACTGCTTCTGTGAGAGCAAGGAATTTTTTTCTCAACAAAGTCAATGAGCAAACAGAGTTCGTGAAAAGAAACATTGTTATTAATGGTTAAGACCTGACACTTTCAGTAAATTAAGGACACTCCTTGGCAGTGCCTGTTGCTCAGTCAGTGGGGCGCCGGCCACATACACCTACGGTGGTGGGTTCGAACCCAGCCTGGACCTGCTAAGCAATAGCTGCGACCAAAAAGAAAAAAAAAGAGGATACCCCGAAGAGAATCATGGGATCGGTGACAGACCTGGACTGACTATTTTGACTGACTGATTTATCAAGAAATGAAAGATGCCAGAAACAAGCCAATACCTCATGGAAAAGAATTTATAGCACCTTTTGGGTTTGTAATTGGAATGACTGCGGATGTGGTAAAGTCAGAATGTGTATCTGCAGCCACAAAATAGATTTGGGTTTTTGTCTTGCAAAATCCATCTGAATTTTGTGGCTCTACTCACTCAGCAGAGAGATTAAGTCATCACCTCTGGCAGGGTTTCGGTGGACACTAAATCAGATCCAAGGAGAGAGAATAGGCGAAAGGTTGAAATACAATTCCCCAGCATTTAGCCATTGCCAAGAAGCAAGTTGGAAGGCACAGAAGGTTTAAGAAAAGCACTCCTGGATGTCACCATGTTCTCCAGACTCCCAAGGCAAAGCTGTACCTAGATTCTGGTGCCGCCTCCCTTGTGCTTTAGTCAAGGCTTGAGCTGAGTGTGCATCCAGGCTTCCTCCGTGAGCTGCAGGGTCTGCAGAGGGAGTGGTCCAGGAGGAGCCAACTGACCTTTCTGCTCCCCAAAGCAAGGACTTTTTGTAGCTCCTTGTTCTGATCTCCCCTGGATGGTGCCAATCCTACCAATGTATGCAAATTGACTTACAACTGCTCTTTATATTTTGAAAGGAAGTATCTTTGATGACAAGAATTACAGTCAAAGTTAACATTGCCAGAATGAGGGGACCTGGGACTCAGGGAGATCTTTGATCAGCCTCATTTCTGCCTGATTATTCTTCCGGAATCCCAGTTGCTCATCCTATCACTTGTCTGCTCACTAACCTTCTAAATCTCCCAGCCACCAATGAAATAAAACCCAGGTCAGGAATCAGACATTCGTAAATCTGGTACTGTATACTGTAATATATATTTTTGCATGTCAACTACTGGGTGTTAGTGCAAACTCTACAGGTTAAGGACACATTCCCCAATAAGACTGCCCTCCCTCCAGACACCAGCACAAGTTTAGGGGTCTCTAGACCATTTGCATTTCTGAATAACTGACTACAAATTTGTGGGTTTCTACAATGTCCTCATATTTGATATATCTTATATTGGGAAAAGCACTATACTTGCCATTACAGTTTTAGCAAAAGAGTACCAATCAGAACTAGCCAAATGAAGAGATCCATAAGGTGCAGTCTGAGAGGATGCCAAACACAGAGCCCATATCCTGTCCACGTGGAATCAGGATGTATCACCCTCCCAGCACATCCGTGTGTTCACCAATTAGGAAGCTCAACTGAGCATTGGTGTTCAGAGTTTTTATTGGGGTTTCATCACGGAGGCATGAGTGATTGAATCCTCAGCCCTGGAACTGACTCCAGTGTCCAGCCCCCTGATCTCCCTGGAGGTCAGTTTGATATTATCTATCCAAAAATCTCAAATCTCTAGTCATGTGGCTGGTCTTTCTGCTAGCTAGCCCCATCCTGAAATGATGTAGGGATCTGCCCACTCCTATCACTTGAAAACCTCTAAGGAATTAGAAGATCCTCCCCAGAAACCCAAGGCAAATTCTTTATTACACAAGTACCAGCCTGTCTTTACCCCATGGCCCCTCTCATCACACTCTTGGCTTAGGTCAGACAGAGCTTCTTGCTGTCCTCCATGTGGAACTGGGGTTTCCTCAACCTCAGTGCCTTTGCTTACCCTGATTCCTTTGTCTGGAATTCCTTCCCCAAATCTACTCATCCTTCATGTAAATATAAGGGCCCTTGTTTTAGATAAGGATGTTGAGGACTAGAAGATTAAGTGACTTTTCAAAGACAATTGGTTCTATATGGTAAGCCAGAGCATGAATCTAAGCCTGTCTGCAGCCCTGCCTGTGTGATTCCATACCACCCCCTAGCATCCCCATGGGAAATGGGACTGGACGATATTATCAAAATCATTGAAAGATCAATCTGTAATAATTCTCTCATGAAAAATGGCTAAAAGAGGGCAAAGCTAACCATCACCAGCAATGTCATCTTGGGGAAGCTAAATTCTCAAACTAACAGATACCCCCAGCTGCAAGTAATAGAAAAACCCACAAAAAGACCCTTAAGCCAAAAGTTGGCAAACTTTTGCTCTAAAGGGCCAGAAAGTAAATATTTCATGCTTTGTAGGCCATAAGGTCTCTGTGACAACTACTCATCCCTGCCTCTGTAGCACTAAACAATATGCAGACAATATATATAAACAAATGGGCATGGCTGAATCTTAATAAAACTTTATTTACAAAATCAGGCTGAGGGCGATATTTGGCCCCTGTGCCATAGTTTTCCAACCTCTGTGTTAAATCAGTAGGATATTCATTCTTTATAAAATAAGAAGTCAGGGTGGCACCTGTGGCTCAGTGAGTAGGGTGCCAGACCCATATACCGAGTGTGGCAGGTTCGAACCTGGCCCCAGTCAAACTGTAAGAAAACAATAGCCAGGCGTGTAGCAGGTGCCTACAGTCCCAGCTACTCAGGAGGCTGAGGCAAGAGAATCGCCTAAACCCAAAAGCTGGAGGTTGCTGTGAGCTGTGACATCATAGTACACTATAGAAGGCAACAAAATGAGACTCTGTCTCATATATATATATATATATATATATTTACTTATTTATAAATATATTTAAATTAAAAAATATATATATTATTTATATATATATAATAAGAAGTCTGTGCCAGCCCTGGGAGCTGACATCTGTAATCCCAGCACTTTTGGGGCTGAGTAGGGAGGATCACTTGAGGCCAGGAGTTTGAGACCGGCCTGGCCAAAATAGCAAGACCCCATCTCTAAAAAAAGAAAAAATGAAAAAAAGGACTCTAGAGTTAGGGTGGTTCTAGGTAAACTACTTCAGCAGCTCAGCAGTATCTTTGGATCCCAGGGTCCTTCTTATTTATAGTTCCAAGGTGGCTGCCACATTACCTGTCATTTGCAGATGACAACATCCAGAAACAGAAAATTTCATGACTCCTTGGCCAGAATAGTTCCTATGCTAACTTCTAACTGAAGGAAAAGGAATTATCCTGATTGGTTTAGACAAATGGGTCTTAGCCCTGGCTATTCATTAGAATCACCTGACAGTGTTTAAGAAGCACTTGAGCCCATCTGTATTTAATGGTTCTTGAGGTGGGGCATTGGAACTAGTATTTTTTTTTTTTTAACCACTCCTGGCCAGGGATAAAAGGCACTGACTTAGAATCACTTCACACTAAGTCCAATTCTAGACCACCCAGAAAAGTGTGTCTTAACAAGGAGGAAGAAGGATAAAAGTTGGCTTTATTCCAATGTGATACTTTTCATTTGCAAAATGGAAATCAAGGCAGGACCTATTTCAAAGGTCCTTGCAAAATTTAAATGAAACAACATACCTGCTATACTACATGAGAAAACATAAGCACTTAAGGCATGTTAGCAGCTGATTTATTTTTATTTTATTTATTTTTTAATTTTTATATATACCTGTGTTTATTAGGTTTCCACTTTTTGCCTTCACAGATTTAAAAAAGGTTTAAGATTTAATAAAAATAACAATGTTTAAGATAAGGGCTAGAAACAAAAACCTCGTAAAGAATGAATGAAGATAAATATATTCAGAAAAGAAATCAGATGATTACTGCATCGAAATATTAAGCAATACTACTAATAATAATACAAAGAAAGTAACATTCACATTGTCAAATAAGAGTACGTCTATTACAGAATGCTTTGACTCTGAGGCTCAGTGTGGAGTCATCAGTTAACTTCTTATTTTTTTCCCAAAGTCTCAAAAAATAGACAACCAATATTTATAAATAAAAGATAATTTCAAAAAACAGATCATGCCAAATCTTATAGACAATAGAAAAAGAAGAAATATTTCAAAATCATTCTACTTAATCTGGATACACCTGATATTAGAATTGGAGAAAATATATTGTTATAAAGGGAAATTACAAACATATTTCACTTATAAATGAGGATGCAATCTCCTAAACAACTTATTAACAAGTTGAATTAAAAATTAATGTTTAAGTAATGTAGTTTGGTCGAAATTGAATCCAATTTATGTGAGAATTAGTCACTATTTTCTTTCCTTTTTTTTGTTTTCTTTCCCTCACCCCTCCCTCACTCTTTTCTGTCTGCTCTCTCCTACTAGATATCATGCACTGTAGAAGTAACCTGCTAAAACCACAGAAACAAATCAGACACTATTATTCACTTATAACATAAATAGAGAATGATGGCACACATACAGGATTAATAGTGACAACAAAAAATGTAGAAGATTCAGGGGAAAACTTTGCAGCGTTTGTACTAAATTGGATGGAGATGGAACACGTTGTTCTTAGTGAAACATCACAGTAATGGAGAAGCATGAATCCTATGTATTCAACTTTGATTTGAGGACAAGTAATGACAATGACACAGTGGGACACAGGGGAAGGAGAGAGCAGTCCTTTTAAATTTCTTCATTGACCTACTGGTTGTTCAAAAGCATACTGTTTAATTTCCATGTATTTGTACAGTTTTCAAAGTTTCTCCAGATTTCTAGATGTACTGCATTTTTGTCAGAAATGATGTAACTGAATAAAAATATGTGAGTTTAATTGTTTTTCAATTTTTCAAAATTTGTTTTTTGGCCCCAAATATGACTGATCCTGGAGAACATTTCATGTACTGTTGAAACGAATGTTTTCTGTAGCTGCTAGATGGAATGTTCTGTAATGTCTGCTGGGTCCATTTGGTCTAGAATGTAGTTTAACTAGATTGTTTCTTTGGTGATTTTCTGTCTAGCTGATAAGGCGATTACAGAAGCTTTTAGTGTCCTTTTCTTTAGGATTGAACTCCCCTTAGCATGTTTTGTAGGACAAGTCTGGTAGCAATGAACTCCCCCAGCTTTTGTCTGTCTGTGAAATTCTTTATTTTTCCTTCATTTCTAAAGGATAGTTTTGCTGGGTAAAACATTCTTATTTGACAATTTTTATTCCTTCAGCCTCTGAATACATCATTCCACTCCTTCCCGGCAGGCAACATTTCTGCTTAGAAGTCTGCTGCCTGGCACACTGTATAACCTTTATATGTTATTGGCTTCTCTTCTATCACGGCTTTCAGAATCTTCTTTCTTTTCAACCTTTGAGAGTTTGGTTATATCTTGGAGTGTTCTTGGGTTGAATATAAATAGTTATCTTGACATTCTTTTACCTGGGTACTTATTTTTCTCCCTAGTCTCCACACTCACATCAACAAACATTTTCTACTACTAGATATCATGCACTGTGGAAGTAACCTGCTAAATACACAGAAACAAATCAGACACTATTACTCACTTATGACATAAATAGAGAATGATGGTACACAGAGAGTATTAATAGTGACAACAGAAATATATAGAAGATTCAGGGGAAAAGATATTAATTTTATCAGATTTACCTTACTTATATAAGCTTGTTTCTTATGAAAATGGTTCACAAATTTTTGTATTTTCTAAACAAAGTCAGTTTTAATTTAAAATATCAGAGCTTAATACTTCAAAAAGGTTGGAATAAGCAATTCTTTTGCAAAGTAGAGGTTCTCACACTAGTTTAGGTCTTTTAATTTTTTTGTTATTGGAGATATTATAAAACAAATTTATACTAATGGGAAAATTCATACAAAACATAGTAACAAAGGAAAAGTCTCATTTCATTTCTACCCTGCTCTACTCTTCTCCCCAGAGGTAACTGTTATGCTAGGCCAACTCCAACTCCTTATTGTTCAAAGCCACAGCTATCAAAGACACACACAGTAAGCACTCTTAAAATCCTAAGACAAATTTCAAACCTTATTTTAGATAGAAGCCTTACCCGCTTTCCCACTAAACTTGAATCAAAATAACTAGTAAGAATTAAAAATTACTTTTTATCCCACATCACAATTGATGCCCCAGAAAAAGTAGATGTTAATAGAAAAAGACATAAGCAACAGACCCAAATAATGTGAGAGAGAGAGAGAGAGAGAACACTTCATAGTGACAATCCCTGAAACTTGCTCTACGGGAGATTTTAATTGTTGTTCTTAAAAACATAAAGAAAAGAAGGAAGACAGAAGAAGCAGTTTCTAAGCTCAAACAAATTGGGGAAATACTGAGTCAAATAAAATACCAATCTACACTGTGATTGTTCCTACTTTTCCTAAGATTAACTAACCACTGAACTCTATAATGATGGATCAGCTAGTAATATCTTGAAATATTCTACATCTTTATAAAAATACAGGGTTGGAGACAAGCTGGCTATAGTTTCCCCTTCATTATCATACTGGTAGCAATTCATATAGTTTAACAAATGTGGATATTCAGAAACAAACATAGGGTCACCTAAATTTGCTATTGGCCAAAAGATTATTTCAATGGACTCTATTAAGTTTCTATCTTTACTGTGTTGGAAGAACTGGTTTCATTTCTGTGCTGCGTTATTTTTCCTTTGGTTGTATAATGAAAGAATAAAACTAGAGACAGAAGTTTGTCCCTAAAATTAAATGCACTGTTGGTGTCATATACCCACAGTTCCAGCTATTTGGGAGGCTAAGCAGGGGGACTGCTTGAGTCCAAGAACTTGAAGACTGGGCAAAATAGTGAGATTTCATCTCCAAAAAAGATAACAAAAAAAAAAAAGTTAAATTAAATGTACCAACATGTTTGCTTTATAATGAGAAAATGCAATCAAAGGGTCTCAATATAAATTCTATTCATTTTTAAATTTGCTATGTAAAACAAAAAAAGGATTAAAATTACTTGCAATATTAATATAACAATTGCTTTACCATAAAAGAATCTTTGAGAGGTTAATAAAAAACTATGTGAAATTATATTTATCCATAGAGATTAAAGCAGCTAACAATGTGCAAAACAGTAAATGTGGAAATATCTCCTTGTATTTGTTACAAGTCAAAACAAGATAAAACTTAGTAGCGCCCACTGTTAAACTTGCTATGGAGATTGGATGAGGCCTTTATTACTAACCTGCTAACCATGAATGAGAATTTTTCAATGTATCCAATTGCTGTGTTCTTGCTGAAATTTTACTTGGGTGAAAAATTTGGGAGGCTTTCCTATTGAAGTGATCCTGATAGTAGCTAAAATAGCTGCTGTGTGTCCTAATGGAAAGCTTCTCTGAAATTCTACTTTAGGAGAAAATAAAGAGCAAATTAAGTCACCAACAGAGAAAAGTCTCTACCCTACATGTAAGCTTTATTTTACTGTTTCTTTTTTGCTATTGGGGACAGGAAGTTGATAACTACTGCCCTTATTTATAAATAAATGTCAGATGGCTTTATTCCTTTTTATGGAAATCCCAACATTTGTTTAATGCCCTATTCAAGTTTCCTCCACAAAATCTTTCATCATTCTCTAATTCAAGTCAAAATGATTTTTCCTCCTCTAAGGTGCTTGATTTTTGTTCATGGTTTTCACTTAGCACATAATCATATTTAATATACTTTAAGTTGCTCTTTAACTTGACTAGTGTACGTACCCTACTCATTGAGAATTTTAGGTGATTTTATATGGCAGGAACAGGGCTATAAACATTTTTGGAGAGCTCACAATAAAGGAAACAATGCTGTTTACACTACCATTCTATAAATACTTGTTGAGTGACTGACATTACTATTCAGTGCTTTTCCTAGGAATAGTTAATACTTGAGCAAAAATGTAAGTGCTTTTCTATTATAAAAACAATGAACTGCTTATTAGTTTTAGAAAACGTTAACAGACTATAACTTAAGTGATGAGTAAATGTACTTTTTTTCTACGACAGAGCAGTGTTATGGCTAGGCCAGTCAGGTGTCAATCACTTAAGGACCAGGGCACAGAATGTTGTGAGGGAATTGTCTAATGACAAATGGACTCTGAACAGGACCCATCATTAGACACTAATAGGAATGGTGAAGGTAATATCTGGAAACATGCACATCATCATGCACACTGGGAACAATCAGGAACTCACAAAAGTAATCTGGCAATCCTCATGCATTCAACAAACCATAACTGAAAATGTACTCTGAGACAGGCTGTGTCTTAGACACCAGAGAACAAAAAGTGAATGAGAAATACATGTATCAGTCATTCGTGCTGGCTTTCTAACGCTGATTCAAACAGAATCGATCTAAAAATTCATCTATCCACCTCCATCTAAAATTGTATTACATACAGTTATGGTACACTAAAAAATATTTTAGCTCATGGCTTAGTAACACAAAAAGCCTCAATACCAGAAAATTTAAATTATCTTAGAAACTCTTCAAAGAGATAGTTTCATTTCTCTCTCCTAGCCCCTAGGTTCCCCAGTTACTGGATGAGGGTATAGAGCTGTGTTGTATGCAATATGAGTAAGCTTACCCTAGAGCTGTGTCTAAATGAAAGCTCATCACCTAAGATTGTTTTGGCATAGGAACTCCCTGTCAGTTCATAATATGCTCCACAGCACATTTTCTTCTAAAACTTCAGTGGAAAAGTCAAAAAGAGAAAATTTTGCTGACCACAAAAATGTATGTATTTAGAATAGTGAAATAAATATGACTTACCATGTATTTCTAAAATGAGAGCAAGGCAAGAAATAAATAAATGGTCCCACTCTGCTCACTACAATGCTTTCTGAATCAACTATGAAAGGAGGAGAAATGTTGTAGTTTCACCTAGATAGTATGATATCTGAGGTAACATAAAATGATCTACTGATAAAGTATACTCAAAGTGAGATGGTAGATCAAAATTTACCCTTTTAGAATCAAAATCCATTTTTCATGTGTATTTTTAGAAGACAAAACGTAATCTTTTCTTTTTTTTTTTTTTTGTAGTTTTTTGGCTGGGGCTGGGTTTGAACCCGCCACCTCTGGCATATGGGGCCGGCACCCTACTCCTTTGAGCTACAGGTGCTGCAGCAAAATGTAATCTATAAGAAATCAATAGGGTGTCATCTAACCAGAAATTTAGTAAATCAGGAATGAGTAGATTCAATAATCTACACAATTAATTTGGCAACTAAGTTGGCAGCTGTTAATTTTAAAACTAATGTTACCGGCCTGTTGTTCTTTTAAATCAAAAAGATTTCTTATGAGACTGCAAAGGAATGAGCACTTAGCCAATCTCATGGAGAAAGAAACAATTTCTAGTCTTAAAAACAGGAGGTTCGCCTACATGATCACCTGGGACAAACTTGGCCAGTGCAAGCAGGCCAGAAGGTTATAGGAGCATGGGAATGTTTAACATCAAGAAAGGAATTACAGCTCAGCTCAGTGAGATCAGAGGGAATTACACAGGAAATGTGAATAGTAACCCTTTCATATTTCTGTACCCTCTCCCACTGCCTGTGAGAAATGAAGTCCTTCTGCTATCCAGTTATGTGAATACACAAGCCAACAGCAGAGAGGAATTGGGGAAAAAGGAAAAAAGTCATTTTATACACACACACAGTACAGCATAAATTCATAATGACATGATAAAATCATACCTTAACCTTTTTTAATTGCCATATATGCACTGTATCCAATAGAGCGCTAAGTAAAAATTCCAAAGAAACTTGAATCAGGCGGAGGAAGGGGGATGAAATAGTTGGCAGACTTGTCACAAGTAGGGAAACATGGCTCCTACAAAGCTGACCAAACAAATAGGTCTCCACCCTGGCTTATGTTTAAACATCTTGTTCCTAGTCAGTCTGCAGGGAAAGCATTTTTTCTATAATAAATAATATGTGATCACAAAGCAGAAATTCTCATTCCATTCTGTATCTACTTTGTATAAAAGTTTCTTCAATATTCTAAGCTAGAAGCTTAGAGAATTTAAATGATTGTAAACTTTGTTACTCTTAAGAGTAGCTGCCTAGCTATAATGAAGGTACATTAAAATATCTCTAGTTTCTAATTTGGAAAAGCAGATGTGTGACTGTGCAGATCTTGGATACCTTCATGGGCCTGGTTGGATCTCAAAAAAAAAAAAAAAAAAAAAAAAGATAATAGAACTCTTCCCCCATCTGCCTCTGGGAAAAGAGGAAATGCTCAGTTTCCATGAACAGGTGAGTTTCCAAGATATTAATTTTAAACATACATGCACAGAGACAAGCCCGGGAAAAATGGCTGGCCAGAGACACAAGCTGCCAGATTATTTCAGAAAGGAGGAAAAGTTTTAGATGAGAAAGAAAAGGCAATTATAGATTGGGTGTAACTCTAAGGGAAAAGTAATAGAATCTACAAGAGATTCCACATGAAGAAATTGAGGACCAAAACAAGGAGAAAGATACTGGCAGAGGTCAACCCCTAAGAGACTTGGAATCCAGTGAAAGGGGTAGGTGGAGCAGTTTATTTCTCCCTTCATCACATCTCTTGGCAGTCAGTAGGCTCTCAAGCTGTGGGACAGTCTTTCTACCCTAATGAGCCTAAAATTAGGCTGCTGCCCCCAGTGAACTGGGAACTTTGAGGACAGAGCACCAGGCTGGAGGCCTCCTTGGGATAATATCCCATCACCACAGACCAGAGTTGTGATAGCAGGTGCTATATTGCTTCTTCACTCATGGTGCACTTTCATCTTCCCAATGGGTGTTAGCCCCTCAGTTTCCATCTTGCTCGTTCCCACACAAGCATTTCCCAACTCTGGCCCAGACTGCAGAGCCATAGAAGGCTAGAGGGCCCTGGGGCATCTGTGTGACCCTAGAGCCTGGACATTCTGGGCAAGTTGCCTTCTGAAGAAAGGGACAAAGATGATCAGAGTGCTAGCTATCCTCCAATTAGACTCTTTTCCCTCACCTGCTCATGACTGCCAAGAGAGATGCTTGAGCCAAAGCTCTCAGGAGCTGCTGCCTCCCCTCTATGGGGGTTCTACAGAGAGTAGGGCTCAAACTTTTCCTCCTAAAGACCTGCAGAAAACTAAGGGGTGCTTGGACTATGAGCTCTTGACTCAATGGCCCTCCTCGGTGCTCCTTGCCCAGGTGCTCCATCAGAGCAGGGGGTAACACTGATGTAGAGGGATATCAAATCAACTCAAGTTCTCAACAGGCAACTCAGGACCTGCATGCTTCTCTCTGGCATGGTCAGGGATTAATTGTTAGGGACTCTGCAGGTGAGTTCCTATAACCTCAGGATTCAATTGTGTTTCTTGGGGTCATGGAGGGGAGATGTGAAGTAGTTATGGAGGCTGGAGAGCCTGGATGGGCAGAAATGAAAAAATTGTGCAGTGTGAGTCCCAGCCACAGTGCACTTGTGGAGTACCGCCCTACCCCTGAACCTACACCACCACCAAAGCACCGAAAAGCAAAGCCAAAGATTCGTATCCAACATATGCTGCAGACACACCCTTAAGAACATGTGTTGGGGAAAACCCCATCTAAAAAAAAAAGAAAATCCAAAACTAAGAAGTGAAAGATGCCCCCAATAAGAAGGAGTAAGTGAAAAGAACTTTGAAAATATGAAAAATCAGACTGAAAGGACATCCCCCAAAAGGAAACACCAGCTCTCCTGCAATGGATATCAGACAACATTAAAATATTAAAATGAGAGATAAAGAATTCCAAAATGGACTGTAAGGAAGATCAATGAAATCTAAGAGAAACAGAAAATCAAATCAAAGAAGCAAGAAAAATAATTCAGGAAATGAATGAAAAATTCACTAAAGAGATCAAAATATCAAATAAAACAAATACAACTTCTGGAAATGAAAAATTCGTTTAAGGAAATACAAAACAGAGTGGAAAGTCTTAAGAATAGACTAGACCAAGTGGAAGAAAGAATCTCAGAACTTGAAGATAACTCTTTCAAATTAACTCAGCAAAAAAAAAAGAACAGAGAACTAAGAGGAATGAATAAAGCCTATAAGAAATACAGTATAATGTAAAGCAGCAAAATGTAATAATCACAGAAATTTCTGAGGGTGAAGAAAAAAACACATAATCACTGGAAAACCTGTTTGTGGGAATAACTGAAGAAAACTTCTCTGGTCTTACTAGAGACTTAGACATCCAGGTAGAAGAAGCGCGACAAAACGCCTGGGAGATGCATTGAAAAGAGGCAATCACCAAGACACATAGTCATCAGACTGGCCAACACAAAGGAAGAACTCCTGTGAGTCATATGGCAAAAACATCAAATAACTTACAATGGAAAACCCATCAGACAACATGCAGACTTTTCAAATGAAACTTTATAAACCAGAAGGAATTAGCCCCATCTATAGTCTTCTTAAACAGAATCACTGCCAATCTAGACTTTTGTGTACTGCAAAGTTAAGTTTCATATATAAAGGAGAAATAAAGACTTTTCCAGACAAGCAAACACTGAGAGCATTGTCAAGACCAGCCATGCCATGTAGGAAATACTTAGAACCTCATTACACATGGAGCAACCCAACAGACACCTACCAGTGTCTAACCACCTAACCACCCAAAAGCCAGACCTTATAGCTCATATAAAACAATAGCACAAAGCAATAAGGTACTGCCCAACAGAATGAACACAAACACATCCCATAATTCTATCAATCATTGCAAATCATCTGAAAGCCCGAAGCAAGAGACAAAGGTTGGTAGAATGGATGAAAAAAAAATACAACCCAAATATATGCTAAATTCAGGAAACACATCTTACCCAGAAGGATACGATTAAGCGATTCTCTTGTCTCAGCCTCCCAAGTAGCGGGGACTACCCGTGCCCACCACAATGCCCAGCTATTTTTTCACAGACTCAAAGCGAAAGGAAGGAAAAAATATTTCATGCAAATGGAAATAAAAATAAAGCCAGTATAGCCATTCTGAACCAAATAAAATAGACTTTAAATAAACCATAGTTTGTCATAGAAAAACAAAGATGGTCATTATATAATGGTAAACAGAACAATTCAACAAGAATACATAACAATACTAAATATTATGCATTGTAACTGTCAGGGATGTCAATAAGCCACTGTCAGACCTGGACAGATCATCCAAACAGAAAACAAACAAATACACACTGGACTTAAATAGGACTCAAGAACAAATGTCCATAATGGACAATAACAGAACACTGTACCCTAAAACTACTAAATAGATATTCTTCTCATTAGTATATATATAGAACATTTTCCAACACTGATCATATCTTAGGCCACAAAACATGTATCAATAAATTTAAAAAGTTAGATAAGTTACCACATATGTTCTTAGACCACAGTGGGGAATCAATCAAAGACTCAATACCGTCCATAATAGCTATGAAGAAAGTACAAATAACTAGGAACACACTCAAAGAAGTGAAAGATCTCTACAGAGAGAACTATGAAACACTGAGAAAAAAAAACATGGATGACACAAAACAAATAGAAAAACATACCATGTTAATGGATTGGCATAATCAACATTGTTAAAAATGCCAAAGTAATTTACAGATTCAATGCAATTCCCATCAAAGTATCAATATAGTACTTCACAGATGTAGAAAAAGTAATTCTACACTTTGTGTGGAGCCAGAAAAAAGCCCAAATAGCCAACACAATCTTAAGCAAAAATTACAAATCTGGAGTATCACATTTCCAGACTACACACTATACTACAAGGCTATAGTAACCAAAACAGCATGGTATTAGCAAACAAAAGGACATTGACCAATGGAACAGTACAGAAAACTCAGATAAAAAACCATTTAAATATAGCCAACTGATCTTTGACAAAGCAGACAATATACACTGAGGAAAAGAAGCCCTATTCAATAAATAGTGCTGGGTAAGTTGAATAGCCACATGCAGAAGAATGAAACCAAATTCATTTACCACTCACAAAAATTAATTCAAGATGGAAAAAAAGACTTAAATGTAATGCATTAAACCAAAATAATTACATAAGAAAATGTTGAAAAAATACTTCTATATATTGATCTAGGCAAAGAATTTATGAAGAAGACCCAAATGGAAATAATAACAACAAAAATAAATAAATTGGGGGTTGGCACCTATAGCTCAGTGCTAGGGGACCAGCCACATACACCACAGATGTCGGGTTTGAGTCCAGGCCAGGCCTGCCAAACAACAACAGCTACAACCAAAAATAGCCAAGTGTTGTAGCGGACACTGATAGTCCCAGCTACTTGGGAGGCTGCGGCAAGAGCATTGCTTAAGCTCAAGAGTTGGAGGTTGTCGTGACCTGTGACACCATGGCACTCTACTGAGGGCGACATAGTGAGACTCTGTCTCCAAAAATAAATAAATAAATAGGATTTGATTAAATTAAAAAGCTTCTGTACAGCTAAGGAAATATTCAATAGAACAGACAACCTACAGAATGGGAGAAAATATCTGCAAGCTGTGTCTTTGACAAAGGGCTAATAAGCAGAATCTGCAAAGAACTCAGGCAAATCACAAAGAGAAAAACAAATAACTTCATTAAAAGAGTGGGCAAAAGAGAAGAACAGATGCTTTTCAAAGAATACAGACAAATGGCCAATAAACATATGATAAAAGGTTCAGTATCATGAATTATCAGGGAAATACAAATTTAAACCACAAGTTACCTTTCTCTGGTTACAAAGGCTTTTATTAACAAGTCCAAAAACGATAGATATAGTGGATGCAGACAGAAAGGAATACTTATACACTGTTGGTGGAGACTGCAAATTAATATAATCTCCACAGAAAACAGTACGGAGATTCCTGAAAGAACTAAAAGTAAAACTATCATTTGATCCAGCAATCCCACTACTGAGTGTTTACTCAAAAGAAAAGAAATTATTTTATCAACAATGTTTAATGCAACACCAATTCACAATTGCAAAGATGTAGAATAAACTCAAGTGCCCAGTAATTCATGAGTGAATTAATAAAATGTGGTGTACATATACTATAGAACACTACTACTTGGTCATGAAGAAGAATAAATTAATAAGGCCTTTGCAATAATTTGAATGGAACTAGAAACCATTACCCTAAGTGAAGTATCTAAAGAAGGGAAAACGAATACCACATTCAGTTACTATTAAACTAGAACTAACTGATGAACATGTATGTGCACAGAGGGAAGTAAATCTCAGTGGAAATCAAGCAGTGGGGAGGAAGCAGGAAGGGATGGCTAAAAACCTACCTAACAAGTACAATGAACACTATCTTGGTGATGGGTACACTTCTATAAATACGCTGACTCAAGCCTAGCAAAACTGATACACATAACCAAAACATTTGTACTCCTGTAATACATGCATTTTGAAACATTAGAAAATACAGTCCTCAGATGGTAAGGGTATAAGTGGGGTAACAAAATACAATGGAAAAAAGTGCTATTTCTAATGGGATACATTTTAAATACACATAGAATGGAATTTTACAGGTCACTTTATAATAAGATTTAACTCCTTCCACTGGTGTAAGTTCAGGATGAGATGGTTTGCCACAAAGAGTAGGCCAAAAAAAATAAATGAAAGTAAATATACAGACAACAAAGCAAACTACCAATAAAAATCAGAAGGGTAGGTTTTTCAGAACTATCCAGAAAAGGGAACAATAAAACCCAAAGGTTTTTTTTCTTCCCTAGTCAAGTGCTTTTCTAAAGCATACACAGTTTTCTTTAAGGAATAGCCTAAAACCCACACTGCTTTCATGCAATAAATGGCACATCTGTAAAAAAAAAATAAATAAACAAATAAAAGAGTAGACATCCTAGTCGCCTTAAATAACTGATGTTTAATTTCTCTAGCACTGGCTTACAGATACACTCTCAAGAATCTGCAACAATATGGAGATGCTCACACTTTCCACGGATTCTGAATTGCTATAATACTTACATTAGGGAAATTTTTGCAGAATGGGAGGAGCAAAATCAGACTTATGATTGGGCTTTCAAGCAAGAACCAGTTCTCCATTAGAATGTGAATCCCAAAAGGACACCAAATGCAAATTCAAAGAAGCGCTGTAACCTCATCTGAAAATGAGTGCTTCTTAACCATTTTAACCCGTGTCGCAGTTTATTAAACATAAACACCTCACTGAGGCAACAGGGTTGCTTAAGCCCAAGATTTTGAGGTTTCTGCAAGCTGTGATGCCACAGCACTCTACAAAGGGCGATAAAGTGAGACTCAGTCTCAAAAAAAATAAGAAAAAAAAAGAGGTGGTCACCTATGGAGGTTCTACTATATTTTGTTTTCCAAAAGAGTTTATCCTAGGCAGGTTTAACATAGTCAATGTAAGTAATTCTTAAACAGTACATTATTTAAGATATTTTATAATCTAATTTATTTTCATCAGTTTTTGATTTGAAGATGATTCAGAATTAAAGGAAAAGTAAAACTTGGTAAAAAATAAAACAAACATAAACACTTCACATACTCACTGGATGTTAGTTGAGATTTCAAAATACTACAACCAAAAAGAAACCAAAGCAAGATAATTTGTTTTTTGTTTTTCAATCAGTATCCTACCACAACAGAATTAACAAATAGTTTGTTAAGTGGATGAATATACATTAAAAACTTTAAACTTGGGGGGGAGGAGAAAGATGGCCAACTGGAAGCAGCTTCTGACAGAGACACCTGTCCAAAAAGAAATATAATCTCCAGAAACTCTCCAACTGAGCTGAAGACTGAGAGCCTAGCCGAGAGAGAGAGAACTGGTAAATGCAGGTCACCTCAGCTGACGCAAGATGCAACTCCAAAACACCAAGCTTCAAGCAAAAAAACTGAACTGAAGTTTTCGGCCATTCTGAACTTCCAGGACACCCTACCCCCCCTTACCTGACACACCAGAAGCCTGAAGTCTGATGCAACTGAGGGAGGAGGAGTTGAGCAGCAACCACCCCTCCCTGTCTGCCAGACCAGGTGGCCCACCAGGTAAGCAAATCGGCACCCCCCCCCCAGCTCCCGCCAGCCCCCAGGCCAGGAACTCCGCCCCCCCCCCACTGAGCCCACTACTCCAAGTCCACCACTCGCCGGCCAGGGACTCTGCAGGGACCACTGTGCGGCTCCGACCAGTGCCCCCTGGGCAGCCAGGAACTTGGGGGTACTCCCAGGCGCCCGATTGGCGCCCTGCAGGGTCTTGGCCTGCCACCAGCAGAGGCCGGGAACTCTGCCAGGACTCCCATGCAGCCCCCATTGGTGCTTGCCTTGGCCCGCTGCCAGCAGCAGAAAGGAACTCTGCAGGGAAACTGCCAGGCCTCTGTTTGCCTGCCTGGACCAGGAACTCCGGGAGCCAAATACTCCACATCCTCCCCTACCCTCTCTGCCTCTGCACCGGCCCCATCTGTCTGGCCAGGGACTCAGGAGGGGCACGACCTGTGCCCTCGCTCTAGAGCCTTCCTCCCAGCCAGAGACTAGTGGAGGCACGGACTCCCTTTACAAAGGACACTGGGTGCACCATCCAATGCCCTGCTGCTTGATCCGGGCATGCCACACTCCAGAGGTGCTCCCACAGTCAGAAATCTCTGGCTGGGGCAGTCCCAGAGGAGCTATACAGGGTCACTCCCTACAAAGATCCAGCAACAACAGAGTGATCCTGCCGGGGTCTGATATGGGAGAGATAACTCCTCAACTCTGAGGACAGTCACAGGCAACAGTGAAATATAATCATGAGGCGGAATCAACAGAAAAACTCTGGCAATATGAATGATCAGAGTAGATCAACTCCCTCAAGGAACAAGGTAGATACACCACAAGATCCATTGCATAAGGAAATGGCTGAGATGTCAGAAATCGAATTCAGAGTCTGGATAGCAAATAAGATCAGCGGAATGGACGAAAAGATGGAACTAGAATTTCGTGTAGTAATCCAAAAAATAACCCAAAAGATGTCTCAAGAATTCAACGAATTCAAAGACAAAATGACCAAAGAGTTTGACACATTGAGACAAGAAGTTGCAGCTCTCAAAGATCTGAGAAATATAGTAAAATCCCTCAGTAACAGAATGAAGCAAGCAGAAGAAAGGATTTCTAACATGGAAGACAAAGCTATCGAACGCTCCCAAACCTCCAAAGAAGAAGAGAAATGGAAGGCAAAAATGGATCATTCTCTCAGACAACTCTGGGATAACTTGAAGAAAAACAATATTCGCCTTATAGGGATATCTGAAAACAATGAAGTGGTGTCACAAGGCACAGAGTCTCTTCTTTATGAGATTATGAAAGAGAACTTTCCACATATGCCAAGAGATTCTGAAATTCAGATAGCAGACAGTTTCAGAACCCCAGCATGACTCAACCCGCATAAGAAATCCCCTAGGCACATCATAATTAAGTTCACTAAAGTTAATATGAAGGAGAAAATTCTGAAAGCAAGCAAACAGATGTAAGATATTCATTAGCTACAAGGGGAAGAATATTAGAATACCTGCAGACCTCTCTGATCATACCTTTTAAGCTAGAAGAGAATGGTAATCGACTTTTAATCTCCTCACACAAAATAACTTTCAACCCAGGATCTTGTACCCAGCTAAACTGAGTTTCATTTATGATGGAGAAATTAAATATTTTAATAACATCCACATGTTGAAGAAATTTGCATAACTAAATCAGCTCTCCAGGATATTCTCAGACCTATCCTCCATAATGACCAGCATAATCCTCCACCACAAAAGTAAACTCATCCAGAAACTTTCTATCAAATTTCAACTCCCACAGTAATGAAAGGATTAAAAATGTCCACTGGACTTTCTAAAGATTTATCATTACTTTCAATTAATGTGAATGGTTTAAATTGTCCTCTAAAGAGGCATAGGTTGGCTGAATGGATACAAATACTCAAGCCAGATATCTGCTGCATACAAGAATCTCATCTTACCTTAAAATACAAATTTAGACTCAAGGTGAAGGGATGGTCATCTATATTCCAGGCAAATGGAAAACAGAAAAAAGCAGGTGTTGCAACTTTATTCACAGATACAATAGGCTTTAAACCAACCAAAGTAAGGAAGGATAAAGATGGACACTTCATATTTGTTAAAGGTACTACTCAATGTGAGATTTCAATTATTAATATTTATGCACCCAACAAGAATGCGCCTCAATTTATAAGAAAAACTCTAATAGACATGAGTAACTTGATTTCCTCCAGCTCCACAGTAGTTGGAAATTTTAATACTCCTTTAAGCAGTGTTGGGTAGATCCTCCAAAAAGAAGCTAAGTAAAGAAATTTCAGATTTAAACTTAACCATTCAACAACTGGATTTAACAGACATCTACAGAAGATTTCATCCTAATAAAATGAACACACGTTCTTCTCATCAGCCCACAGAACATACTCCAACAACTGGATTTAACAGACATCTACAGAACATTTCATCCTAATAAAATGAATAGGGCTTGGCGCCTGTGGCTCAATGGGCTAAGGCACCAACTGCATACACCTGAAGTGGCGGGTTCAAATCCAGCCTGGGCCCGTCAAACAACAATGACAGCTGCAACCTAATAAAATGAATACACGTTCTCATCAGCCCACAGAACATACTCCAAAACTGATCACATCTTAGGTCACAAGTCTAACCTCAACAAATTTAAAAGAATAGAAATTATTCCTTGCATCTTCTCCGAACATCATGGAATAAAAGTTGAACTTAATAACAACAGGAATTTGCATACTCATACAAAATCATGGAAGGTAAATAACCTTATGCTGAAGGATAATTGGGTCATTGACGAGATTAAGAAGGAAATTACCAAATTTTTGGAACAAAATAACAACGAAGACACAAATTCATCAGAACTTCTGGAATACTGAAAAGGCAGTCCTAAGAGGAAAATTTACGGCACTGCAAGCCTTCTTCAAGAAAACAGAAATAGAGGAAGTTAACAACTTAATGGGACATCTTAAGCAACTGGAGAAGGAAGAATATTCCAACACCAAACCCAGCAGAAGAAAAGAAATAACCAAAATTAGAGCAGAATTAAATGAAAATGAAAACGAATTATACAACAGATCGAAAAATCAAAAAGTTGGTTCTTTGAAAAGGTCAATAAAATAGATAAACCTCTGGCTAACCTAATCAGGAAAAAAGGAGTAAAATCTCTCATTTCATCAGTCAGAAATGGTAAAGACGAAATAATAGACCCCTCAGAAATTCAAAACATCCTTAACGAATATTACAAGAAATTTTTCTCTCAGAAATATGAAAATCTGAAGGAAACTGACCAATACTTGGAAGCACGCCACCTACCAAGACTTAGCCAGGACACAGTAGAAATTTTGAACAGGCCTATATCAAGTTCTGAAATAGCATCAACTATAAAAAATCTCCCTAAAAAGAAAAGCCCAGGACCAGATGGCTTCACATCAGAATTCTACCAAACCTTTAAAGAAGAACTAGTACCTATATTACTAAACCTCTTCTAAAATATAGAAAAAGAAGGAATACTTCCCAACACTTTCTATGAAGCAAATATCACCTTGATCCCTAAACCAGGGAGAGACCCAACTAGAAAAGAAAACTATAGATCAATATCACTAATGAATATTGATGCAAAAATATTTAACAACATACTAACAAAGAGAATCCAACAATACATCAAACAAATTATACACCATGACCAAGTGGGCTTTATCCCAGGGTCTCAAGGCTGGTTCAATATACGCAAATTTGTAAATGAAATTCAGCACATAAACAAATTAAAAAATAAAGACCATATGATTCTCTCAATTGATGCAGAAAAAGCTTTTGACAATATCCAGCATCCCTTCATGATCAGAACACTTATAATAATTGGTATAGAAGGGACATTTCTTAAACTGATAGAGGCCATCTACAGCAAACACACAGCCAATATCGTATTGAATGGAGTTCAATTGAAATCATTTCCACTTAGATCAGGAACCAGGCAAGGTTGCCCATTGCCTCCTCTGCTCTTCAACATCGTAATGGAAGTTTTAACCATTGCAATCAGGGAAGAAAAGGCGATCAAGCCTATCCACATAGGGTCAGAAGAGGTCAAACTTTCACTCTTCGCAGACAATATGATTGTATATCTGGAAAACACCAGGGATTCTACTACAAAACTGTTAAAAGTGATCAAGGACTACAGCAGTGTCTCAGGCTACAAAATCAACACTCATAAATCTGTAGCCTTTATTTACACCAACAATAGACATGTCGAAAAAACAGTCAAGGATGCTATTCCTTTCACAGTAGTGCCAAAGAAGATGAAATATTTGGGAGTTTACCCAACAAAGGATGTGAAAGATCTCTATAAAGACAACTATGAAACTTCAAGAAAAGAAATAGCTGAAAATGTTACAAATGGAAAAACATACCATGCTCATGACTGGGAAGAATCAACATTGTTAAAATGTCTATACTACACAAAGCAATATATAATTTTAATGCAATCCCTATCAAAGCTCCATTGTCATATTTTAAAGATTTCAAAAAAATAACACTTCATTTTATAAGGAATCAGAAAAAACCTTGAATACCCAAGACATTACTCAGAAATAAAAACAAAGCAGGAGGAATCCTGCTACCAGACCTGAGACTCTACTATAAATCCATAGTGGTCAAAACAGCATGGTACTGGCACAAAAACAGAGAGGTAGATGTTTGGAACAGAATAGAGAACCAAAAGATGAATCCAGCTACCTACTGCTACTTGATCTTTGACAAGCCAATTAAAAACATTCAGTAGGGAAAAGACTGCCTATTTAACAAATGGTGCTAAGTGAACTGGCTGGAGACTTGTAGAAGACTGAAACTGGACACACATCTCCCACCATTAACTAAGGTAGACTCTCACTGGATTAAAGATTTAAACTTAAGACATGAAACTATCAAAATATTAGAAGAAAGTCCAGAGAAAACTCTTGAAGGAATCGGCTTGGGTGATTATTTTATGAGGACTCCCAGGCAATTGAAGCAGTATCAAAAATACACTACTGGGACCTGATCAAACTAAAAAGCTTTTGCACAGCCAAGAACATAGTAAGTATAGCAAGCAGACCACCCTCAGAATAGGAGAAAATATTTGCAGGTTATGCCTCTGACAAAGGTTCAATAACCAGAATCCACAGAGAACTCAAATGTGTTAGCAAGAAAAGAACAAGTGATCCCATCTCAGGGTGGGCAAAGGGCTTTAAGAGAAACTTCTCTAAGGAAGATAGGCACACGGCCTACAGACACGTGAAAAAATGCTCACCATCCTTAATCATCAGAGAAATGCAAATCAAAACTACTTTGAGATACCACCTAACTCCAGTAAGATTAACCCACATGACAAAATCCCAAAAGCAGAGAAGTTGGTGTTTCATTATCATAAATGAAACTCAGTTTGGCTGGATACAGGATCCTGGGTTGAAAGTTATTTTGTTTTAGGAGATTAAAAGTCGATGACCATTCTCTTCTAGCTTGAAAGGTATGATCAGAGAGGTCTGCAGTTATTCTAATATTCTTCCCCTTGTAGGTTACCAATTTCTTTGGAAGCAATCTGGTTGCTTTCAAAATTTTCTCCTTCATATTTACTTTAGTGAACTTAATTATGATGTGCCTGGGGAATGTCTTATTTGGTTTGAGTCATGCTGGGGTTCTGAATCTGTCTGCTATCTGAATTTCAGAATCTCTTGGCATGTCTGGAAAGTTCTCTTTCATAATCTCATGAATAAGAGATTCTGTGTCTTGTGAAGCTGCTTCATCGCTTTCTGGGATCCCAATGAGGTGAATATTGGTTTTCTTCGAGTTATCCAAGAGCTCTCTGAGAGAGTGATCTGTTTTTGCCTTCCATTTCTCTTGCTCTTTGGAGGTTTGGGAGCATTTGAAAGCTTTGTCTTCCATGTCAGAAATCCTTTCTTCTGCTTGCTCCATTCTGTTACTGAGGGATTCTACTGAATTTCTCAGATCTTTAAGGGCTGCAACTTCTTGTCTCAATGTGTCAAACTCTTTGGTCATTTTGTCTTTGAATTCGTTGAATTCTTGAGACATCTTTTGGGTCATCTTTTGAATTACTGCTTGAAATTCTAATTCCATCTTTTCCTCCATTTCACTGATCTTATTTGCAATCCAGATTCTGAATTCGATTTCAGACATCTCAGCCATTTGCCTATACAGGAGATCTTGTGCTGTGTCTGCCTTGTTGTTACTTGGAGGGGTTGGTCTACTCTGATTATTCGTATTGCCAGAGTTTTTCCATTGATTCTACCCCATGGTTGTTTTTCACCATTGTGTCTGGCCCTTCAAGTAGTGGGCTCATGGCCGTGTGGTTTTCTGGGAAGTTTTTGGCCTGCAGAGAGTCCTGGCAGTCACCAGTGGGGTCCCTGGAAGAATGCTGGCCTGAGGAGGCTCCATGGGTACCAGGCAGAGGCCCTTGCAGTTGCCAGGAGTGACCCTAGTTGGGGCCTGGTGGTCACGGGCAGAGTCCCTGGCAAAAAGCAGACCAACAGAAGCCTGCAAGTGTGGTATGCAGGGCCAGGAGGTCCAGGGGGAGTTTCTGGCTAGGGGCAGGCCTGCAGAGGCCTAGTAGTTGCCAGCGGAGTCCCTGGCAGAAGCCTGGCCTGCAGAGGCCCCATGGATGCCAGGTGGAGGCCCACGTGGTCGCCAGTTCTATCCCTGACCAGGGTTCCGACCTGCGATGGCCTTGCAGGTGCCAGATAGAGGCCTGCACAATCTCTGGGGGAGTTCCTGACTGGGGTGGGCCTGCAGAGGCCTGGCGGTTGCAGTTGAAGTTACTGGCACAAAGCAGGCCCGCAGAACCCCTGCAAGCTCGGGCACGGGGCCACACGGTCACCAGGGGATTTACCTGCCAGGGGTGGGTCTGAATGGGCCCTGCGTGTGCCAGGCAGAGGCCTGCGTGGTCGTCGGGGGAGTTTCTGGCTGGGGGCAGATCTGAAGATTCCTGGTGGTCACCAGTAGAGTCTCTAGCAGACTGTGGACCTGCGGAAGCCCAGCAAGCACAGGCATAGGGCCGGGCAGTTGCTGGGAGCTTTTGTGTCCCTGGGCCACCCTGCAGAGGCTGGCGGTTGCAGGCCGAGTTCCAGGCAGAAGGCACACCAGCGGAAGCCCTACAAACTCGGGGGGAGAGCCGCAATGTTGCCAGGGGATTTACTCACCAGGGGCAGACCTGCAGTCGTCCTGCGGGTGCCAGGAAGAGGCCTGCATGGTCGCTGGGGGAGTTCCTGGCTAGGGGAAGACCTGCAGAGGCCTGGCAGTCGTGGCAGAATCTCTAGCAGCCGGCGGATCTGCAGAAGCCCGGCAAGCATGTGCATACGGCCAGGCAGTTGCCGAGAGTGTTTTTGGCCATGGGCCACCCTGCAGAGGCCTGGTGGTTGCAGGCAGAGTTCCTGGCAGAAGGCAGACCTGCGGAAGCCCTGCAAGCTCGGGCGCAGAGCCGCATGGTCTCCAGGAGATTTAGTCACCAGGGGCGGACCTGCAGGGGCTCTGTTGGTGCCAGGCAGAGGCCTGTGTGGTCACTGGGGGAGGTCCTGGCTGGGGATAGACCTGGAGAGGCCTGGCGGTCACCTGCAGAGTCTCTAGCAGATGGCAGACCTGTGGAAGTCCCTCAAGCATGGGCGTAGAGCCAGGCAGCTGCCGGGAGTGTTTCTGGCTGTGGGCTGCCCTGCAGAGTTCCTGGCAGAAGGCAGGCCTGCAGAAGCCCTGCAATCTTGGGTGTGGAGCCACACAGTTGCCAGGGTATTTAGTCACCAGGGGCGGACCTGCAGGGGCTCTGTGGGTGCCAGGCAGAGGCCTACATGGTTGCTGGGGGAGTTCCTAGCTGGGGACAGACCTGGAGAGGCCTGGCAGTCACCTGCCAGAGTCTCTAGTAGATGGTGAACCTGCAGAAGCCCAGCAAGCATGGGCGTAGGGCCAGGCAGTTGCCAGGAGCGTTTCTGGCCGTGGGCTGCCCTGCAGAGGCCTGGTGGTTGTAGGTAGAGTTCTTGGCAGAAAGCAGACCTGTGGAAGCCCTGGAGGCTCGGGCACAGAGCCTCACAGTTGCCAGGGGATTTAGTCACCAGGGTCCAACCTGCGGGGGCCCTGCGGGTGCCAGGCAGAGGCCCATGCGGTCGCCAACAGAGGAGTTCCTGGTCATGGGCAGACCTGTGGAGGCCTGGCAGTCGCCATCAGAGTTTCTAGTGGATGGCAGACCTGCAGAAGCCTGGCAAGCTTGGGTTGCGGCGCCAGGCACTCATCTATGGCTTCCCTGGCTGGAGGGCTTGAAATCCATTTTTATATCTCAATCCATTTTTCCTCTTTCTAGCTAGTATTCTCTGTGAAAGTAATACTAACGTAATTGCTACTAACATATCCTCATCTTTTTATACAGTAGACGTGTAACATTCAATGTTACTGTCTACATGTCAGAAATTGTGTTAATCGATTTACACAAATTGTTCCTAATTAGTTTTAAAATAGACTTTGCTAACATTACTCATGATATTACTATGAATTAAACATTCAAATATTATTCTTACTAACACGATTTAAAGTTAAATACATTAGAACCTCTGTTAAGTTGACCACCCAAGGGACTATTACAAATTGTCTGCCTATAGGGGTGGTCAACACAAGGAACCATGCCTATTGTACTGATATATACTAGTGATGCATGTATAGTTTATGAAAATTAGGTCAAATTTAGGAGGTGGTTGATGTAGGGAATTGGCGAACTACAGAGGTTCTAATATGGGGACAAATAATAGAATCCTCCGTCACTTCTTATCTCCTACGTTTCACACTCTGGAGGCAAATAATTTCACTTTTTGATATTTTATTTGATATTAACTCCAGATTTGAAAATAGCTACCTTAAAATTTTGTTTATTGCTTTAGAAAAATATCACACATTATATTATATTCTCATTTCCTACTAGGCAAAATGTTGTTTTCCCCTTAAAATACATAAAAATGCATGATATAACATGTCACCATTCCTATGCAACATTGCACTAGAAGTCTTAGCTAATGCAATATGATAAGAAAAGGAAAAAAAAATGAACAAGTTAAGAAGGCAAAAAGAAAACTATATGTCTTTGGTGATGACATTATTGTGTATTTCCTATGATTTGTATGAAGAAAATATTATAGTTGACAAAAAGTTTCTGGAACTAATAAGCTATTACAGTAAGGTTGCAGGATACAAGATTAATATACCAAAGTCAATTGTTTCTATATACCACCAATGAACAAATGAAATCTGAAGCCAAAACCCCACAATACTATTTATATTAGCACCAGTAAATAAATTACCTAAGTGTATAACAAAATATGGGCAGACTCTACCAAAGAAAATTGTAAAACTCTGATGAAATAAATCAAAGAAGACCTGACTAAATGAAGACGTTTTCCACGTTTACCAGCAAGAAAGACTCAATATTGCTAAGATGTCAATTATTCTTAACCTATATGCTTAATGCAAGCCCACTAAAAATCTAAGAAAATTGTGGGGCATCAACTAACTGATGATAAAGTTCATATGGACAGACAGAAGACCCAGGATATGCAATACAATACCCAAGAAGAAGAACAAAGTTGGAGGAATGACATCTAAATAGAAAGCTTATCATAAAAATGCAGTAATCAAGCCACTGTATTATTGGAATGGAAATACACACATAGACCAATGAAATATAACAGAGAGCCTAGAAATAGACACACACAATTATATGCAACTGATCTTTGACAAAGGAACAACTGGAGAAAAGACAATCTTTTCAACAAATGGCACTAGAACAACTGGACGTTCATATCAAGAAAAAGAAAAGAGAGAATTTTGACACCGACTTTACACATTTCACAAAAAGTTATTCAAAATGAACTGGAGATATAAATGAAAAGCACAAACCATAAAAATTCTGTAACAAGAGAAAGTCTAGGTGCTTTTAGATGCATTCTTTAGGCACCATCCACAAAAGAAAACTTGATTTTTGCACTGTATTGAAATTAAGAATGTTAGCTATGCAAAGAAATTATTAAGGGAATTAAAAGATAAGCCACAAAAGGAAAGAAAACATTTGTAAAACATGTATCTGATAACGGACCTGTGCCTAAAATATACAAAAAAACTCCTGAAACTCAACAATAAGAAAACAATCTACCTAATTTAAAAATGGGAGAAAACCCTCACGTTTGTAAGGTGTGCCATGGAAATTCATCCCTGAAATGGTGTAATTGGTTGTGTTTCTTACATGGCACAGCTGGGTAAGGGACACAACTACAATAGGGACATTGTCTAACAAACGCAAACAATATGTAACCTCATATTAATCTGAAATTGTCAAGAAAGAAAAAAAATGGGAGAAATTAATGACAGATCTCTCACCCAAGAAGATATATGGGTAGTACTAAAGCTATATAATGATATTTAACATCATATGTCATAAGGGAATTGAAAATTAAACTAGATACCAGTATACGTGTATGAAAATAATTAAAATCCAAACTATGATGATACCAAATGCTTGTATGAATGCAGAGTTAACAGTTGGAGTAGGAATGCAAAAATGGTACAGCCACCTTGAAAGTTTTACCAGACTAAACATAACCTTGCCGTAATGTATGGCAATCATTTCCTCAGATAGTTATCTACATGAGTGAAAAACTTTGTCTATAAAAGAACTTGCACATAAATGTTTATAGCAGGTTTATTCATAATCTTCAATAATTGGAAGCAACCAAAACATTGTCTGACTGGCGAATAAATGAACAAACTGTATCACATGCATACAGTAAAATATTATTTTGTTATTAAAGGAATTGACCTGTTAAGCTATGAAAATCCATAGAGGAAAGTTAAATGAATTTTACTAAGTGAAAAAGCCAATCTCTTATTTCCCTGCCATCCTCTAAACCTTGAACAAAATGTTTAATGAGTCCAGTGATGACCTAGAACTGGACTCAAATGATAGTATATTATTGCAACTATATGACATTCTCAAAAATACAGAAATACAGAGAATAAAAAGATAGGTGTTTCTAGGGGAAGAAAGTGGGTAGACTCAGAAACACAGGGAATTTTTAGGGCAGTGAAACTGTTCTGTGTGATAGTTTAATGGTGAATACAGGACACTATCCATTTTGGGCTCTTCTTCATCCATGGAACTGTCAACACAAAGAAAAAAACCTTACTGTGAAGTGTGGACTCCAATTAATAGTTATCTGTCACTGTGGATTCATTAATTATTACAGATTTACTATACCAAAGCATGGCAATAATAGGGAAAACTGCTTCTATGTGTGTGTGGAAGGGTTACTTGAAAACTTTCCGTATTATCTGCTCAATATTTCTGTAAATCTAAAACTGTTCTAAAAATAAATTCTATTAGTTAAAGACACATTCCATTCTGACTGCCTACTATGAACAAAGTTGTTTTAGTTTTACTACCTTTCCTCTTCTCTCCACGTCTTTCTTCATTTTTGTTGAATTATTGTTTAACGTCAAGATGATTGAAGTAAATATAATCACCTGAGAAATGTAGCATATTGTGATTATACTTTGTTCTTTTGTACAGCTATTCATTTTTTCTATAGTTTTAATTACTTTCCAACAAGAACTGGGAGACGCTTGTAATTATAATCAAACACATCTGTTACGTCTGTTAGTTCACATGATTTTTAATCCATGTTTTCTGTAGCTCTGTGTCCACTTGCTCCGTTCTGGATTGATTTCTTTCTTGGCCTTTTGCTCAGTGGATCTTCCTTGGACTTACCTCAGTATTCCTGCTTCATTCAGTCCTTACTTGGATGCTCAATTTCTTGAGTTTGAAATCTTTCCAGTGTGGCCTTGGATTATGTCAACTTTGGCAAAACTGTAACTATGTTCTCCAGAATATCTCCCTTGTAGTTCTAGGTCATCACTGGACTCATTAAACATTTTGTTCAAGTTTTAGAGGATGGCAGGGAAATAAGAGCTGTTTTTTCTTATTTTGGGGGAGTTGGTACAATACATCGGGTATTATGGAGCAACCGCCCAGTTGTGATGCTGGCTCACATAGGTGGCCTGGAGCAGCACCTGGTGCCTCAGATGCCCTAGCTCCTCTCAGGTGCCTCCTTCAACTTCTCTGAATTCTAGGCCAGGGCCTGCATAGATCCATAGCAAAGCATTCCAGCTTCTCGTGCAGGTCACGCAAAGCATTGAGTTTAGAGGTGGGTTCCAGATGTGGGTTCCAGTTTTTCTTTGCCCCTTCACTTTGTCTTCATAGATGCTAGATGTCCTCATCACTTCCAATTTATCCTCATTGTCCCTGTTGTGGCCTTTTTTCTTTTCCACATCAGCTTTCCTTCCCAATTGCTGGTCTGGTTAATTAGTAGTGACTTGAGGATAAACACTAGATGATTCATCCATCCATTGGTTCAACAGTTTGTAAAATGTTTTAAGTTCTGGTGTTCCTAGTAAATGTTGTATTCTATGTCACACAGCATTTCTGATCTAAATGGTTCATGCAGTTTGGGGAGGTAATTTTCAATAGGTTTACAGACAGATGATGTATAATAGGTCAATTATTAGAGAGATTTTTGTATGTTTGAAAATATATGTGATTAGTGTGCTCTCACCTAAGATGCACAATGAAGGGTACACAGCACACCCCTGGGGGACAGGCTCGACTGCAACTTGAACTTTATCTAGGAAATGCAAACAAAGTAACACGTATCCTCATATTAATCTTAAGTAAAAATACGTAAAATGCTCTATTATCTCCGTAGTGAAGAATACTTAGCTTAGAAATACTTACTTAGCTTCTATTAGTTTAGAAATATTTTTCCTCACATAATTTGCAAACACTACTATACTATCTTCTAGTTTCAAATGTTGCTTGGGAGAATCTAGTGCCATTCTGATTTCTGACTCTTTGTATGTGACATTTTTTCATCTCTCAAAGTTTTTAGGATATACCTTTTTTCTCTGAAATTTACCCCTGAAATAGTGTAATTGGTTGTGTTTCTTACATAACTCATTGTAATAGAAGGTGATTCTTTGCAATTTTGAAATTCATGTCCTTCAATTCTGCTGTTTTTTTTTTTTATCTTGATTTACTGATTTTCTCCTTTTCTACTGATGTGTTCTGCATTTTATAAAGGGAAGTTGCAATTCCTGAACCAATTCTGTAATTCTCTTTGGCTTTTTGTTCAGCCTTCTATGAAGTTTTAAAAAGTACTTTCTTACCTCATCTCTTCACCTCTTCCTCTGAATTTTGTATTTACATAGTTACATCTTTAATTTTTGTTTCTTTTTTCTTTTTTTTTTTTCAGTTTTTGGCTGAGGCTGGGTTTGAACCCGCCATCTGGCATATGGGGCTGGTGCTCTACTCCTTTGAGCCACAGGCACCACCCTAATTTTCGTTTCTTATTTTATGAATGTATGTGACACTTAGGTTTGTGTCTTGTTTAAAAGATGCAATATCTTATAAGACACTGAATAAATATACATATATATATATATTTCTGTTTTCTCTAAGGCCTTTTTCTCTCCTGTTTTGCTTCTGGTTTTTATTTGTATATTTATAAGAGAGTCTTTCCCTGGAAGTACAGTGGTTCTTGACTCTTCATTCACATATAAGAAGACATTAAGGTTGACTGAAATCTGAGTATGCAGACTGTGCATATTGCTGTGTATACAAGCATTTGATAGGGAGCTTCCACACCTCCAACATCTTGGATGCCACTCAGCTCCTCAAAAGAAGCACAGCTTTGTAGTCTGTGTGTGTAATCAGAGGAAGACAGGTAGGGGAAGGGTGGTTGTCTGTAACCAGAATCCAGGGAAGCTGTAACCAAATATCTAGACTGGGTGGCTTAAGCAATAAACAGACATCTACAGAGGACACCAAAAAATACATACACATTTTAGGAAAGGGAAAAAAAACTGTATTAAAATTGTCACACTCAATAAATACTGTTAACATTTGTTATCTTGTCTATTGTATCTTGTGTATCTTTTATAATTGCAGAAGTCAAACATGACTTGAGTATTACAATTTTTAATATTGGTTTTTCCTTTCTTAAAATGTTTATGCATTTTTGTCACTATCTGTATTTTCTACAATTCTGGAAGCTGGAAATCTGAGCTCAGGGAACCAGCATGGTGGGTTTCTGGTTTGTGCAGTTTCTTCTGAGGGTAAATTATATTCTTGGGTGAAAGTGGAACAGTGACTCAGGTGAACTGGGTAGCAGAAGGGATACATCAACCTGATTGACCCTTACACAGAGTTTCACCATGTTTTTTTTTTTTTAGCACCTTTCCTCACTCACACTTTGAGAGCTACCTTGTTTTCCCCACGTGTTTTCAATTTCTCTGTGGTTGTCTGGCGCACAGCAACATTCTTCTCATTGGCTTATTCTATTTAAGCTTTATAATGAAACAGTTTTTGTGTCTTTTATTTGCTGTTATCTCTAAAACAGTGCCTGGCAGGTACTAGTAGGTGCCTAGTAAATATGTGGTGAATGATAACTGCAGGGGCTTAGTTTCATCTGTGTCAGTCTGTTCAGTTAGTTACTATTTCCCCCTTCTAGATTTTATTGCCATCTTTCCTGTCCTGTTTTCTCCTCTCACATTCCTTTTGATTATGTGGGCAGTAGCCCACTTTAAGAAACACTTTATTTATATTTATTTATATTTTGTTTTAGTGGGATTTTTAAACAAAGTGAAATAAATATATGTTTTTATTTTACCATGCCTTCCTGAATATCAAGCATTCTTTTTCTACTATTGTACTATTTTAAAAACCATTTATCTTTTGACTCTTTTCAGAATATTCCAGGTAAAATTGTGAGGCCTACAGATGGGGACATGCTTATTTTGTTTTGAGAATCTCGTGGCTTCTCTGTTATAATATTATGCACATTATTGTTTGAAAATTCAATAGCAGTAGTTATCTGGCAATTTACAATTTTTTTCCATGAAGTAAGCACTCTAGACTTCAGGAACTCTCAGGCTTTCTCCTTTCCCCGAAGTTTAAATAAATTATGACACCTTTATTTTACAGCAGAATTAGATGCCAGGAAAGATCAGAAAATCTATCTTCCATTTCTCGGATAAAGGCTGATCATCCCAGCAGTATTTGTGTAATGACTCACTCCTTATTGATCAAGGGGCTAGAAAGTGGGAGGATTTTGTGTTTTGAGAATTTGGGAGTAATTTATGATAACAAAAGATAATGGGAAGATAGTTATTCTGTATGTCTGTTGGTAAATGCAGCTGTTAAAGCTAGATGCCAAGAGATATGAGGGGAAAAAAGGAACATTACTATGATACTGAGTGTTTCCCTAAGTAAAGTGACCTCGTTGCATAGTGCATGTAGCTTAATGGTCCTTTGGCTTATTTTCTCTTGACTTCTCACTGTTATAAATTATAAATGTGAAAATTATAAAATCTTATGTTTTCAAGATTAGGGAGTGCTGTTATTAGTGCTAAAGATTGATGCATTTTTTCAGATGTTTTTCAGTTAGTTAAGCATTTTACCAGTGCCCTGAGGCTTCAACCCCTGGGGCAAAAATTAAATTGTATAAATTGATATCTTTGGATGAGTGTCACCCAAGGACAGGAGTTTGACGTTTCTAGCATTGCCTCCCTTCTCCACAAACAGTAATAGTAGTATTGTTCAAAAAAGAGATAAAAATTGTTATGTCAGTTTTAAGTCTAAGGGCCTATTAAATTCAATAAGGTATTTACAAAACAGAGACATAACTTGATGTGGTGGGAAGAGCTTGCCTACACAATAATACCCAAGGGTGAAAAGAAAAATATTTAACAATTAGTACACACTGTACAACTATAGAGGACAATGACCAAAACACTGATGTTCCCCTGATGTAATGAGCATTACATACTGGTTCCAGATGTTGAGAGAGTCCACTGAGTCCCAAGGAAAAATCCAGAGACTAATGGCAGCAGCTATTATCAAACTGTATTGAAATATTTCAGTATTTGAACAATTATTATTGATGCACTGTGCCTTCTGGGTGAATATCAACCTGAGTTGTTCTGCATGTGAATTTCTCTCATGGTGGTTTCTTACAGTGTGACCTAGGGGCAATTCCCTGACCTCTCTGAGCTTAGTTTCGTCATCAGTTTAACAAGCTACTTTGGCTGGGTCACAGCTCTTTAGGTGTCATTTTGCAACTCCTGTCCAGATTTTCTCCATGTATCTTGGGCAAAAACTGCCTAATCCTGTGTTCCCTAGGAAAGGAGACTATAAGTAGAAACTGTAAACTACAGAACTGTATTGCAGAGGCTGTGGGGAACTCTACTAGGAGAGTGTCCTCCTTGGGAATGAAAAAGCCACCTCTACAACTGTTGGCTGTAGTGTCTTGCTGCTATTACTAAGTTCAGGAAGGAATTTGGTAGCTATTAATAATGTTCTTATGAATCTATGCTATAATCTGCATGGGAAAAATGGATGCCTTAACTTTTGTCCCAATTAATTTAGTCAATTTGTGCATCTGAATGTAAGAAGCTAAATCCCATTTGAAGTTTTAGCCTGAAGGGAATCACAGAAATGCTTAGCCTTCTAGCCTCTGCGGTTCAAGAGGGTCAATTGACAGGCTTAAACGAATTTTGAAAAACCCACTCCATAGTGTCTGTCAAACACACTCAGTTCTCTTTGGCTTCAGAAGTAAAGTTCATATCTGCTATATCATTCTATAAATGTCACTCCTATGTTAAAGATTCTATAACTGATCATAATGTATCTGAATTCAAGTTTGCATAATAATATCTGCCAAAGTTTCATAAACATCTGCAAAACACTGCAACATTGTTTATGTTGATGATTTACAGATTTAAAGTACTTTCACGGATGAAAAATTCAAAATACAAAGGATAAAAGAAAAGTTGTCCAAAAACACATATCTGAGATTCATACCTGTGTCTTGAAATCCAAAGCATTTATTCAGGTTATACAATATCAAAATTCTTGAATTAATTTCAAACACATCAATAATATGGGAAATTTGTAATAACTTCAGTTAGTGGGTAGACTTAATTTCAAAAAATTTTGTTTGTGAAAGCTTTAATATAAATTGATATCTTTACCCTCATAAAGATAATACATATGATGGTGAATTTTTTTAAATTTCAAAATATTAGGAGGTACAAATGTTTTTGTTACATGGATATATTTTATAATGCTGAAGTTGAAGCTTTTAGTGTGTCCATCACCTGAAAAGTGTCCATTGTACCCGATAGGCAGGTTTTTACCCCTATCCCCTCCCACTCTACCCTCTTCTTTATTTCCAGTGATCATTACATCTCTGAGTGCACCCACCAATTCACTACAACTTATTAGAGAGTATTATGTGGTGCTTGTTTTGTGATGTGTGATGGTAAATTTTATGTGTTGTCTTGATTGAACCACAGTGTCCATATATTCGCTTAAATGTTACTCTTGTATAACTGTGAGAGTCTTTCTCAATGAGATTAATATTTGAGTCAGCAGAATGAATAAAAAAGACTGCCCTCTCCTACGAGGGGGAGCTCCCTACGAGGGTCCTTAATCCCTTTAAGGACCAAATAGAATAAAAGGACTCAGTGAGGAAGAAGTGATCCTGTCTCTGCCTGGCTTTCTTTGAGTTTGGACATTGGCTGTTTCCTGGCTTTGAACTTGGACCTAGACTAGTACTCACACCATGAGCTCTCTGGCTTCTCAGACCTTAGGACTCAGGCTGCAGCTATACCATCATCTTCCCTGGGTGTCCAACTTGCTGACTTCACACTTTTGGACTTCTTAGCCTTCATTATTATTTAAGCCAATGCCTTATAACAAATCTCCAGCTACATTTATATATATTAGTAGTCATATAGATGTCATATCATACATGTTATATATATATTATCTCTTCTTGATCCTATTGACTCTCTTTCTCTGGAGAACCCTAATGGAATGAAGCAGGAGACTTGATTGAGCATGTATTTTCAAAAAGGTATTTATTAACCATTAATTTCATCTCCCTGTGTATAAAATGGCAAGAGTATGTTCCAAAAAGATGATTTAAATTACTTTTTCTTTCATTTATCCAGGATTATATAACCTATATAAAATTGAGCTTTTTTTACTATAGACCTATGAATTACCAAAAACCTTCTGCTAAATGAATTTTATTCTCTGTTGATATAACATAAACTATAATTAAAGACATCCATACATAAGTTGATCTTCTGGAATTTTACAATTTTAATTACAATTACTAATATATTCAATTTATAGACTTTGGTTTAACTTACATGAAACTGTCATTTTATATTTTATACCTATCTATTATGTAATAAATTTATTGATTTAAAATAAAGCATTAGAATATCTTGAATGGTTAAGAAAGATCATAGAAAAGGGGACTTGGTCATGATTTTTCTGTTGTCTAGAAATATTAGACTTATAATTCAAGAAATGATTTTGGGTCATTTGTACACAGACATATCCTACTGACATGCTCTCAGGAGAAATAATACTCAATTGGAAAACATTTTTGGAATTGTAAGGGGGATGATAACCAGTCAAAATTTTCAAGACCAAGATACCCCTTGGAGGAAAATGGGCAGTACAAGACTTATGCAAGTGAGGAAAGGATGTACTGTCAAAAGGAGTGATGAGTGGTCTGAATGAATGTTTTGCAAGTTTTGTGGAAAATAATTATAAGAATAAAATCATCACAAGGGAAGGGAAAATTTATTCTTATATCTTTCATTTACTCTTGATGCCTCTGTTTCTCTTTTGTTAATGTTTTACATCATGTTTTGTTTTTTTGGATCATTCCAAGCTAGGCACACATAGTTTAAAACAAATCTGTGGTTATATCGAATGTTTATCACAGTGCTATTCACAATAGCAAAGATTTGTAATCAACCCAAATCTCCTTTAGTGCATGAATAAAGAAAATACGGTATATGCAGAAATGCAAAAGATCATCTAAGACCACTTGTTTGTACACAAACTAGAAAATCTAATGGAAATGAACAAACACCTGGAAAAAATACAACCTCCTAAGCTTGAATCAGAACTAACTAGAAATCCTTAACAGAAAAATTACAAATAGTGACATTGGATCTGTAATAAAAAATTCTCCCAACAACAAGAACAAGCCCAAGAACAAGACCTGAAGGATTTATAGACAAATTCTACCAGATGTTCAAAGAATAACCAATACCAATTGCCTTGAAACTATTCCAAAAGATCAAGAAAGAAGAAATCCTTCTCTAACTTATTCTATGAAGCCCAGTATCACTCTGATGCTAAAGTCAACTAAGGACACACCACCACCACAAAGACAAACAAATAAACAAAGAAAAAAACCTTATAAAACTAATATCCTACAAGATGAACATAGATGCAAAAATCCTCAACAAAATATTAGCAAATCCAATTCAACAGTAGATGAAAAAGGTGATTTACAGTGATTTAAGTGGGTTTCATCCTAGGGATGCAAGGATGTTTCAACATACACAATAAATATTATTCACCCCACATAAAAAGAAACAATAACAAAAACTATATTATCATTTCAATAGATTCAGAAAAATCATTTGATAAAACCTAGCATCCCTTCATGATAAAAACTCTCAACAGATTAGGCATGGAGGGAAGATATATGGTCTGACAACTAAGTTAGTAAACTTGCCACTGTGTGCTTATGTTGACAGCACTGTACAAATAACTAGGAAAGGTTTCATAACCTTGGCCTATCAGCGTTTCACAGTGGTGTCAGTGTTGACCTGTGGTGGTATCTTCCTGATTGCCATTATTGTTGTTGCGTGTTCTCATATGCTGTCACAAGAGTTCAGAGATTGAATCAGAGCAAAGAACAAACATCTATAAATTTCATGTTAAATGTGGTAAAAGTGGGAATGAAGTCAGGGATATGTTATTCCAAGTTTGTGGAGATAATGCCATGAATGAAACTGAGATGAGGTGAAGTGTCACTGATGAAGATAGGTCAAGGCAGCCAGTAAGGAGAACTAATGAAAACTTTGCACAAATTCATTGAACTCTTCATCAAAATTGTTGGTTGACTGTGAGAAGCATAGTATACTAAGTAAATGTGAATAGAGAAACAATTAGAAAAATCTTAACTGAAAATCTTGGGAGTGGAGAGAGGGATGAGAAATTACTTAACGAATACAAGAAAGGTGTGTGTAAAAATGGTCCTGAAGGAGCTCCCCAACAAAACTGTGTGTGAGGAAGCTTTTAGCCTGTAAATGAATAACTGTATTGGAACACCTTCCCTACTCACCTGATCTGGTCCCTAGTGAGTTTTTCCTGTACTTAAAGAAAAAGGAAATATTGAAAAGAAGATATTTTGATGACATTCATAACATCAAGGGAAATACAGCAATAGCTCTGATGGCCATTCCAAAATTGTTTTGAAGTGTGGACAAGGCACTAACATTGGTGCGTAGCTTCCCAAGCAGAGTACTTCAAAGGTGACCATAGTGATATTCAGCAATGAGATATGTAGCCTTTTCTAGGATGAGTTTGTAAACTTTTTTTTTTTTGAGACAGAGCCTCAAGCTGTCACCCTGGATAGAGTGCTGTGGCATCACAGCTCACAGTAACCTCCAATTCCAGGGCTCAAGCGAGTCTCTTGCCACTGCCTCCCAAGTAGCTGGGACTACAGGCACCCGCCACAACACCTGGCCATTTTTGGTTGTAGCTGTCCTGTTGTTTAGTGGGCCCCAGGCTGGATTCGAACCTGCCAGCTCAGGTGTACGTGGTGGGCACCTTAGCCCATTGAGCCACAGGCTCTGAGCCAAGTTTGTAAACTTAGTTGTCGTACCTCAAACTAATAAAAACCATATATGACAAATTCATAGCCAACATCATACTGAAGGGTAAAAAGTTGAAAGCGTTTCCCCTAAGTAGAACAAGACATGGATACTGAATGTTACCACTTCTATTCAACACATTACTGGAAGTCCTGTCCAGCACAATCCATAAAGAAAAAGAAATAAAACTCATTTAAATTAGAAAAGGGGAGGTAAAAATATCTCTGTTTGCTGATGATATGATTTTATACCTAGAAAACAACAAAGATTCCTCTGAAGTACTCCTATAATTAATAAATGAATTCAATAACGTCTTCATAAATCCAATGTACATAAATCAGTAGTACTGCTATGTACCAATAATAACCAAGCTGAGTATCAAATCACGAGCTCAATACCACTTACAATAACTGCAAGGGATATGAAAAGCCAGGAATATACCTATCCAGGGAGGTGAAAGATCTCTACAAGGAGAACTACAGAGCTGTGATGAAATAAATCAATAATGACACAAACAAATGAAAAAGCATCTCATACTCTTGGGTTGGAAGAATCAATACAGTAAAAATGATCATACTACCCAAAGCAATCTACAGATGCAATAATATTTCTATCAAAATACCAATATCATTTTTCTCAGAATTAGAAAAAAAACCCTAAAATTCAAATGGAACTAAAAAGATACCCAAATACCCAAAGGCAAACTAAATGAAAAGAACACAACTGACGCAAATCTATAAATACAATACATCACATCAATAAAATAAAAAACAAAGACCATATGATTCTCTTAATTGATGCAGAGAAAGATTTTGATAATATCTAGCATCCTTTCATGATCAGAATTCTTAAGAAAATAAGCATAGAAGGGACATTTCTTAAACTGATAGAGGCCATTTCCAGCAAACCCACAGAATATCATATTGAATGGTATAAAAATGAAAACATTTCCACTCAGATCAGGAATGAGGCAAGGATGCCCACTGTCTCCACTGCTATTTAACATAGTAATGGAAGTCTTAGCCATTGCAATCAGGCAAGAGAGGGTGATCAAGGGTATCCAAATAGAGTCAGAGGAGATCAGACTCTCACTCTTCACTGATGACATGATCCTATACCTGGAAAATCCCAGGGACTCAATTTCAAAACTCTTAGACATGATCAAGGTATACAGCAGCGTCTCAGGATACAAAATTAATACTTACTAGTCAGTAGCTTTTATATATGCCAACAATAGTCAAGCTGAAAAACAATGAAGGACTCTGTTCCTTTTACAATAGTGCCAAAGAAGATGAAATATCAGGAAATTTACTTAATAAAGGATGTGAAAGATCTCTATAAAGAAAACTATGAAATGCTGAGAAAAGTAATAGATGAAGATGTTAACAAATGGGAAAATATACCATGCTCATGGCTGGGTAGAATCAATATTGTTAAAATGTCCATACCACCCAAAGTCATCTATAGATTTAATGCAATCCCTATTAAAGTACCATTGTCATACTTTAAAGAACTTGAGAAAACAGTACTTGTTTTATATTGAATCAGAAAAAACCTCAAATAGCAAAGACATTACTTGAAATAAGAACAAATCAGGAGGTATCATGTTACCAAACTTCAGGCTATACTATAAATCAATAGTGATCAAAGCAATATGGTACTGGCACAAAAACAGAGTGGTAGATTTATGGAACAGAATAGAGAACCAAGAGATGAACTCAGCTACTTATTGTTATTTGATCTTCAACAAGCCTATCAAAAATATTCAGTGGGGGAAAGACTCCCTATTTAACAAATGGTGCTGGGTACACTGGCTGGCGACCTGTAGAAGACTGAAACTGGACCCCCACCTTTCACCGTTAACAAAAATTGATGGTTAAATGATTTAAACTTAAGATATGAAACTATAAAAATACTAGAAGAGGAAGGGGCAAGATGGCTAACTGGAAGCAGCTTCCAACAGAAGCTCCTGTCCAAAAGGAAAGATAACCTCCAGAAACTGCCCAATTGAGCTAAAGACTGGGAGCCCAGCTGAGAGAGAGAGAAGTGATAATTGCAGGTCACCTCTGAGGCAAGCTGCAACTTCCAGAAACCAAGCCTCAGGCACAAAAACTGAACTAAAATTTTCCGCCATTCTGAACTTCCAGGAAAACCTTCCCCCTCTTACCTGACACACAAGAAGCCTGACCTCTGCTGAAACTAAAGGAGGAGTACTTGAGCAGCACCCACCCTCCCTATCTGCTGGACTAGACAGCCCACCAGGTAAGAGACTCTGGGGCCCCACCAAGACCCTGCCAGCCCCAGGACAGGGATGCTGCTGGGACCCCCATGTGGTTCTGATGCGTGCTCCACTGGGCCTCACCTGCAGCCCACAGTGGCCAGGAACTCTGCCGGGACCCCTGCTGGGCCTTGGCCCATGCCAGCAGCAGCCAGGAACTCTGTTGGGACTCCTGCATGCCCGATTTGCACCCTGCCAAGCCTTACCCTGCTGCCAGCAGTGACCAGGAACTCCGCCGGGACTCCTGCAGGCCCCAATTTGCACCCCACCCTGCCTTGCCCCGCTGCCAGCAGCAGCCATGCAGTCCATGGAGAGTCCCGCCCAGAGACGATATGTGCCCCACACAGCCTCAGCCTGCTGCCCGCCTAGACCCCCGCCCGACTCCGATCCATGCCCCAGGCCCGCCACCCACAGCATCCAGGACTCCACTCTGCCAGGACCCCTGAGTGGCCCTGATTGGCATCCCGCTGGGCCTTGGGCGGCCACCAGCAGTGGCCAGGAACTCTGCTGGGACTCCCGTGCAGCCTGATTGGCACCCCACTGGACCTTGGCTGGCCACCAGCAGTGGCCAGGATGTCTGTGGGGACTCCCGCGTGGTCCCGATCTGTGCCCTACCTGGCCTTGGCCTGCCAACTGCTGGAACCCCTGCTGCACAACCTGTGCCCCCCCTCCAAGGCCCTTCTTCCAGCCAGAGACTGCTGGTGGCACGGGCTCCCTTTGCAAAGGCCACCGGGTGCCCCATCCCACTCCCTGCTGCTTGATCCAGGCCTGCCACACTCTGGAGCTGCTCCCACAGCCAAAACTCCCTGGGTGGAGCAGTCCCAGAGAACCTACACAGGGTTACTCCCTACAAAGATCTAGAAACAACAGAGTGATCCTGTCGGGGTCAGATCTGGGAGAGACACCTCCCCAACTCTGAGGATGGTCATAGGCAACACTGAAAAATAATCATGAGGCAGAATCAACAGAAAATTCCTGGCAATATGAATAATCAGAGTAGATCAACTTCCCCAGGAACGACAAGGTAGATACAGCACAAGATCCCTTGCATAAGCAAATGGCTGAGATGGCAGAAATCGAATTCAGAGTCTGGATAGCAAATGAGATCAGGAGGAGGGAAGAAAAGATGAAATTAGAATTTCAGGCAGTTATCCAAAAGATGACCTGAAAGATGTCTCAAAAATTCAACAAATTCAAAGACAAAATGACTAAAGATTTTGACACATGAGACAAAAAGTTGCAGCCCTCAAAAATCTAAAAAACACAGTACAATCCCTAGGTAACAGAATGGAGCAAGCAGAAGAAAGGATTTATGACATGGAAGGCAAGGCTTTGAACACTCCCAAACTTCCAAAGAGGAAGAGAAATGGAAGGCAAAAGCGGATCATTCTCTCAGACAACTCTGGGATAACTTGAAGAAAACCAATATTTGTCTTATAGGGATACCTGAAAACGATGAAGTGGCATCACAAGGCACAGAGTCTCTTCTTTATGAGATTATGAAAGAGAACTTTCCAGACATGCCAAGAGATTCTGAAATTCAGATAGCAGACCAGGTCAGAACCCCAGCACTACTCAACCCAAATAAGATATCCCCCAGGGACATCATAATTAACTTCACTAAAGTTAATATGAAGGGGAAAATTTTTAAAGCAACCATATGTAAGAAGTCCATTACCTACAAGGGAAAGAATATTAGAATAACTGCAGATCTCTGTGATCAAAACTTTTAAGCTAGAAGAGAATGGTCATCGACTTGTAATCTAATAAAACAAAAGCACATTCAACCCAGGACCCTGTACCCAACTAAACTGAGTTTTATTTAAGATGGAGAAATTAAATACTTTAATGACATCCACATGTTGAAGAAATTTGCTATAACCAAACCAGCTCTCCAGGATATTCTCAGACCTATCCTCCATAATGACCAGGGTAATCCTCCATCACAAAACTAAACTCATTCAAATTTGAAGTTCCACAGTGATGAAAGGATTAAAAATGTCCACTGGAATTTCTAAAGATTTATTGTTGTTTTCAATTAATGTGAATGGTTTAAATTGTCCTCTAAAGAGGCATAGTTTGGCTGACTGGATACAAAAAGCCAGATATCTGCTGAATATAAGAATCTCATTGTACCTTAAAAGATAAATTCAGACTTAAGGTAAAGGGATGGTCATTTATATACCAGGTGAACAAAAACAGAAAAAAACAGGTGTTGCAATCTTATTTGCAGATACAATAGGCTTTAAACCAACCAAAGCAAAGAAGGACATTTCATATTTGTTAAAGGTACTACTCAATATGATGAGATTTCAATTATTAATATTTATGCATCCAACCAGAATGCACCTCAATTTATAAGAAAAACTCTAATAGACATGAGTAACTTGATTTCCTCCAGCTCTGTAGTAGTTGGAGATTTTAATACTCCTTTAGCAGTGTTCCTACAAAAAGAAGCTAAGTAAAGAAATTTTAGATTTAAACTTAACTATTCAATAACTGGATTTAACAGACATCTACAGAACATTTCAAGTGAATACTTTATGAGGAGGACCCCCAAGGCAATGGAAGCAACATCAAAAATACACTACTGGGATCTGATGAAACTAAAAAGCTTCTCCACGGCCAAGAACACAGTAAGTGTAGCAAGCAGACAGCCCTAAGAATGGGAGAGAATATTTGCAGGTTATGCCTCCGACAAAGGTTTAATAACCAGAATACACAGAGAACTCCAACGTATTAGCAAGAAAAGAACGAGCAATCCCATCTCAGGATGGGCAATAGATCTGAAGAGAAACTTCTCTAAAGAAGACAGGTGTATGGCCCACAAACACATGAAAAAATGCTCAATATCCTTAATCATCAGAGAAATGCAAATCAAAACTACCTTCAGATATCATCTAACTCCAGTTAAGATTAGCCCACATGATGAAATCCCAAAACCAGAGATGTTGGTGTGGATGTGGAGAAAATGGAACACTTCTATATTGCTGGTGGGAATGCAAACTAATACAGCCCTTTTGGAAAGATGTTTGGAGAACACTCAGAGACCTAAAAATAGACTTGCCATTTGAGCCTATAATTCCTTTACTTGGTATATACCCAGAAGACCAAAAATCACATTACAACAAAGATATCTGTACCAGATTGTTTATTGCAGCCCAGTTCATAATTGCTAAGTCCTGGAAAAAGCCCAGGTGCCCATTGATACATGAATGGATTAATAAACTGTGGTACATGTATACTATGGAATATTATGCAGCCTTAAAGAAAAATGATGACTTTTCCTCTTTCATATTTACATGGATGGAGCTGGAACACATTCTCCTTAGCAAAGTATCTCAAGAATGAAAGAAAAAGTATCCAATGTATACAGCCCTAATAAGAAGCAAATTTATATCTTTCATGTGAAGGCTACAACCCAACTATTGCACAAGAAGACAGGGAAAGGGGAGAAGGAGGAAAGGTGTGAAAGAGGGTGGGGGGAGAGAGGATAAAGAGTGGGATCACACTGGAGGTGAATCTGTGAAGGGTAAGGAGAAATCTACTTAATGCAGAACACAAATGCTCTCACACAGTAAACGAGAAAATCTCATGAACGTTATGTCAAACAGGTGGATGAAAATATTTCAGATTGTATATGAGGCCTGCACACTGTATCCTGTGATTGAACTAATGTACACAGCTATGATTCAATAAAAAAAAAAAAAAGAAAGAAAAAGAAAAAAAAAATAAAATTGAATACACATTCTTCTCATCACCCCATGGAACATACTCCAAAATTGATCACATCTTAGGTCATAAGTCTAACCTCAGCAAATTTAAAAGAATAGAATTTATTCCTTGCAACTTCTCCGACCATCATGGAATAAAAGTTGAACTCAATAACAACAGCAATCTGCATAATCATACAAAAGCAAGAAAGTTAAATACCCTTATGTTGAAGGATAGCTGGGTCATAGATGAGATTAAGAAGGAAATCGCCAAATATTTGGAACAAAATGACAATGAAGACACAAATTATCAGAACCTCTGGGATACTGCAAAGGCAGTCCTAAGAGGGAAATTTATAGTACTGCAAGACTTCCTCAGGAAAACGGAAAGAGAGGAAGTTATTAACTTAATGGGACATCTCAAGCAATTGGAGAAGGAAGAACATTCTAACCCCAAACTGAACAGAAGAAAAGAAATAACCAAATTAGAGCAGAATTAAATGAAATTGAAAACAAAAGATTTATACAACTGATCAACAAATCAAAAAGTTGATTTTGTTGAAAAGGTCAATAAAATAGATAAACCTTTGGCTAACCTAGCCAGGAAAAAATGAGTAAAATCTCTAATTTCATCAATCAGAAATAGTAAAGATGAAATAACAACAGACCCCTCAGAAATTCAAAAAAATCCTTAGAATATTATAAAAAACTCTCAGAAATATGAAAATCTGAAGGAAATTGACCAATACTTGGACACACACCACGTACCAAGACTTAGCCAGAATGAACGTTAAAGAGGCCTATATCAAGTTCTGAAATAGCATCAACTACAAAAAATATCCCTAAAAAGAAAAGCCTAGGACCAGATGGCTTCACGTCAGAATTCTACTAAACCTTTAAAGAAGAACTAGTACCTATATTCCTAATCCTCTTCCAAAATATATAAAAAGAAGGAATACTACCCAGCACATTCTATGAAGCAAACGTCACCTTGATCCCTAAACCAGGGAGAAACCCAACAAGAAAAGAAAGCTATAGACCAATCTCACTCATGAATATTGATGCAAAAATATTTAACAAGATATTAACAAACAGAATCCAACAACACATCAAACAAATTATATACCACAACCAAGGGGGCTTTATCCCAGGGTCTCAAGGCTGGTTCAATATATGTAAATTTATAAATGTAATCCAGCACATAAACAAATTAAAAAATAGAGACCATATGATTCTCTCAATTGATGCAGAAAAAGCTTTTGATAATATCCAGCATCCCTTCATGATCAGAACACTTAAGAAAATTGGAATAGAAGGTAAATTTCTTACACTAATATGGGCCATCTACAGCAAACCCACAGCCAATATTGTATTGAATGGAGTTAAATTAAAATCATTTCCACTTATCAGGAATCACTTATATCAGGAACCAGGCAAGGTTGCCCATTGTCTTCATTGCTCTTCAACATTGTAATGGAAGTTTTAGCCATTGCAATTAGGGAAGAAAAGGTGATCAAGGGTATCCACATAGGATATTGTAGAAATTTTGTTTACAAGATAAATTCTTGGCTATTCTATAATTACTCTGATTTACACAACAAGGCCCAGGACTATCTGTGAGGGGGAGCCAGAGGCACAGAACGAATGAGGATTATGATCAATGTCAGAAGACTTAGTGCGGCAGGGATGAAGCTATTAATACCAATACATTTTAAAACTTTCTCCTTTTGCTGCATGCATATCCCATTCTAGTGCTGATTCAGTAGATATTTGATGAGTTCCAATTTTTTTGTTTTTTAGCATTGCAGGTGGACCTTAAATACATCGCTGGCTTGGAAGCCCTGAGAGAGAGTGTCCTCTTATTTCTACTCTGCAGTAACTGGATATTGGACTTAATTGACTGACTTTGGGAGACAAAGTCACAAAAGTGACTGAACACTCATCTCATTGGTATTTAGAATCATTCATCAAGATTAAAGGCGAACCCTACAAAAAAAGAAGTGAGACTTCTCATTGTCCTCGGGGGGTGGGGGGGGCAGCAACATGCCTGGCTCATCACAGCCTTGGTTGATGAAACCTGTTATTCACAACAGAAGAATAAAATATGGGTAGACATTTCCAGCCCTCTCCCCTTCTCAACCCTTTATAAAAGGATAGGAAATTCCTATGTGGACTGAAGAGCCAATTGGATCGAGGTCCAAGAATGTAAAGTGTTGGATTAAACATTCTTTCTTTTATGTAAAATGTTCTGTTGAATCTGACTTTTCCTTTTAGTTTACTTCTCTATCTTGTCCACATGTCCATCAGCTGCTCTTTCTAGGAGGAAAAAAGCCCACCTTCCTCACCAACTTCAGAAAGCCCACAGATAAGCCCAAGAGTAAAGAGAATCTGAGACCAGTCACCTAGAATCTCAAGACATTTTCCTGGTCCCCCAACTTGAAGAGATGTTTCATCCTTCTCCTAAGGTCTCTCGGTTCCATGCAGACCAAAGTAATTAGGTGTTAGCCATGTACAGTCCAACTCATCCAAGTGAGGTCATCCTCAGCTGCAGGGCTTGGGAATCCACTCATCTGGGAGCTGTCCTGCCTCATTCTTGCATCACTTCTGACCGGAGAAGAACCATGGAGATTTAGTATAGGCCTGACTAGGAGGGGGGACCAGAATCACTTTTGTAGTCATAGGTTTGATATCTTAGTCCCTGGAGAGGGCCAAGATCTTAGCAAGCCACAGCCTCTTAGTCATGCCAATGTGCAAACCCGGAAAACCCTGAACCGATATTGACAGGCTTAGAGGCCTTCCATGCACCCCCCACACACACACACACTCACACACACACACACACAAACACCACCCTTCACTGGTCACCTCCTCCCTGTGGGCAACAGTACCCCAATGCTCATAGGCACCAAAGGCACTCCTAAGACAAATGGGACTGAAACTCTAGGACAAATGATCCCAACCAATCATCCCCTGAGTGTCTGGTGCTGTGGTCCTCACTCCTGGGACTCTGAGTAGTGATGCCTGCAGTCCGACCTAGAACCATAGCTCCCCATGGTCACTCATACACAGCCCCACTGCTGCCTTCCTCCACCTCTTCCATCCCCCAAGGCTTACAGCTGAGACCACCAAGTGGATGGGAAAGACACCACTTCACCCAGATGGAATAATTTCCCCCAGAATGCTACAAATCATTTGTTTCTGACTTCTCCTGCTCTTCCTTCTCCTCATTCCAGGAGCTGGAAGCATCAAGTCGCCCAGATGGAAGTTTTCTCCTGGACGTGTCCTACAGAGCACAGCCGCATGTAGGGAAGCTAACACAGTGTCTTCAAACATTTTTAATTGCCCTGTCAAACTGACAATTATAGAACTAATTATTGAGGAGACAATACCAGATACACTGACTGAATCAAGCGTCAACTGAGTTCTCATGTAATTATGCAATTTAATGAATTGAAAGCTACAGTGATGGACTATTGCTGGTTAATTAGGGACTCCCTTTATGCTAATAATGCCATTTATTTTTGACTCATGGTCTTTATTTTCAGTGTCGAAAGCATTGGACACATCTTCCTTTGACACCGGCATGTTGAGTGCTTTTCAGAGGGTTTGGCTGCCAATTGTGCTATTTATAGGCAGCAAACTTATTCCATTCACTGACTGAAGAGCTCCAAAGGGCTTCTATTATGGTATAAGCATCTCATTTTAGACCTAGACTTTAATTACCCTGCTGCTGGGTGAGGTTCCCTGTCTTCCTTCTCCTGAGACCTGCAGAGAAGAAAATTAAGGGATGGGGAAAAGGGTCCCCAAACTGTACCCTTTCAAGGTCAGCCCATGCAAAGAGGCAGAGGCGTCCTTTTGTCCTTTTTTCTTATTCTCCAGCCCTTCCTAATCTCCCTGGATCCCTTCCCTAGCACATTACATGACCAGAAACCAGAACACAGAGCAGCGGCTCTCGATGAAGGGCCAGGGGACACTTATCAATGAGTGAAGACATTTTTGGTTGTCACAACTGGACTTCACACAAGTAGGGAGTCAGGGATGCTACTGAACACCCCACGACACACAGGACAGCCCACCAACCATCCTGCCCAAAATGTCGACAGGACTGAAGTTGAGAAACCCCAGTTCAGCGTATCAGTCATGATGAAGCCAGTGGATTTCTGCCACTCCAGTTTCACAGAGGAAAACAAATATTTCGCAGTATCTAAACCTAGCATTCTAAATGATAGAACTGTCAAAAGTATATGAAGCCAGCTACATAAATTGTGAAATATGAGTCGTAGTGATGTTTGTTCTGCAGCAGCATAAAAACTTAGAGGATTTTTTTTTTTAATTTTTATGAAAATAGAAAAATGAGCATTCTCCCCTGGAAGAAGCCAGGATCCTCACCTTGCTCTTTGGTCTCCAAACACCAATCAATACAGACCTGTCTGTGATAAAGTTGCTAATTATCCAGAGTAAGATGAAAAAACAAAGGAGAATGTAGTAGGGTTTTCACCATGCTAAATACAGCTAGTCGTTCATTTTTAAGATTATGTCCTTCCTACTTTCTAAGAAGACATCTGGTGTTTTTACCTGCCCAGCATCCCTTTTGTTGTTTGGTTTTAATTTTTTTTAATTATGTCTCACTCCTTTCCAGTGTGTTGATTTGGGTGGTGATAGACACAGTACCAGGATTTGTGGTGGGCAGAAGACCCAGGCCTGGCTGATCCCTGTAAACTATTCTCGATCCTCAATGATTAGCCAGGTAGGTGCGAGTGAACCAGGAATTAATCCGAGAGATTTGATGGAGTAAATGGATTTTGTGATTCTTTGCTGGACTGGAATCAGAAATGATAAAAACCTGGGGCTGAATGAGGCCATCTTTGCCACCCCAAAGGAAGCATTCCCAAGATATGTGGTCAGCACAAGAAAGTGGGGAAAGGAGGAGGAGGACAGAAGGAGAGGGAGAAAATGGAGAAGAGACAGAAGAAGGACAAAATATTTATATCCTTGTTCTGGCCATTGCTATAGTCTGATAAGTGCACAACTTTTCAGTATCATGGACCAACAAATCATCTCCTGGCTTAAGCATCACCTCCTCATTCGTGTTCTCCTCTACCAGGCCCCTGAATACCACTGTGCCAGAGGACTCTACTAAGGGCCTTGTCCCTCTTCATTCGACCCCTTCTTCCATGACTTTTTGTCTTCTCTCCCCTCCCCAGTATCCACCCATGTTCTGAGGCCTCTCAATTTCATATCCTTGGGCTTTCTCTTGGTCCGGACCTCTCCAGTGGATGTGGGACATCACTTGCACGTCGTGACAAAGCTGCAGAATGCACCTGTTTATAGCTGCAATCCTTACCTTCCCTCTCAAGGGTTTCTTCCCCTGAAAGTCTTGTCTCATGGGTGGCACTGTCACTCACAGGGAATCCAGGGCAAGAAACAGGCACTAGCCTTAAATCCTCTTTGCTCACACCCTGAATGTCTTCCCTCTCCCCTTCTTCCACTTCCTCACTTCTCCAACACAACCTGTTCTTCACACCAAATGCGGACTCCCTTCCCCACCTGCAGCTTGGAAGACTTTCTCCATCCCCTTTACCCCAAACACTTCCTAGACACTCTAAAATGGGTCAGGGGCTCCTTCCTCCCTGACACTCCCAACACATGTTGCTTTTCATCGCAATTGTTTACTTGGACGATAGATACAGTTAGTGAGCTTCCTAAATATGAGACACAACACCAAATCATCCTAAGTTCATATAACATATACTTACAGCACTGATTTTCAGCCAGTGTGCCATAGGAAGATCTGAGGTGTGCTGTGAAAATTTGTAAAAGATCATTAATTAAATTTTCAAAGGAATTAAAATTTCAAAGGAAATTCAAAGCACAGTAAGCATCTTCTTTTCTTCACTCTATTTTTTTCTTAACCAATATAATTTCAGTGTGCTGTGAAAGTTTAACTATAAGTTCAAGTGTGCCGTGAGATTAAAAAAGATTAAAAAGCACTGCCTTGGAAGAAGATTGTTATCTCCATTCTACAAATCTAAGAGCATAAAGAGTGAGTTGCTCAAAGACGGGCAGCCAGATCCAAAGCAGACCTGAGTTCTGATTCAGACAGCCTTGCCACAAATGCTGTGCATGGGCCACCTACTACATTGCTATTCAGCCTCCCAGATTGCAAAATCAGCTCTTTAAAGGATGGGACCTATAACTTTCACCTGTGTTCCCACTAGCCAGGAATGCCACATGTTGGGTATCAATGAATGTTTGGCTGTATGAATGAATGAATGAATGAAATCCCATCCTCTCTCTGAACACAGATATTTTACTTGTTTTGTTTTCTGCTAATGTCAGGTTGAGTCACAGTCAACGTTCAGATCCTGTGATGCTGCAATTCTAACAAACATCAATCCAGCTATTAAACTCACAAAAATAAGTGACTCATCTATTTATGTCCTTGTATCAGTCAATTTCTATCTACGAAGAACTTGATCATGTGCAATTTGCATTATTTAAGGAGAGATGCTAAGTGAACTGAGCTGTTAGAAATCACTTTCTAGGCCGGACAGTGGCCCACACCTGTAATCCTTGCACTCTGGGAGGTTAAGGCAGGCAAATTGCTTGAGCTTGGGAGTCAGAGATCAGCCTGAGCAAGAGCAAGACTCTATCTTTACTAAAAATAGAAAAACTAGCCAGGCATTGTGGGGGGTTCCTATAGTCCCAGCTACTTGGGAGGCTGAGGCAGGAGGATCTTTTGAGCCCAAGAGTTTGAGGTTGCTATGAACTATAATGCCACAACACTCTACTCAGGGCAACAGAGTGAGACTGTCTCAAAAAACAAAAAAGAAAAAAAGAAATCACTTTCTCTGCTTAATTCTTTTCTACCTCAAAAGTCTCAACCAATGAAATTAAATAACATGCAAATAATATCCCATATTACCTGGCCTCTTCCTCCGGGTACTCTCTCCTGCTCCAACAGAAAGTATGAGGCAGGGGTGGGGAAGGCTCTATAACAAAAGTAGGTGAACAGTGATGTTCACTTGCTAGATGGGCATTGTCTTCATTTCTAACTCTAGATTTAAAACAAATCTAATTATCTGGGCTGAGACTAGGAAAGAGAATTCTCACATGATTTGCACCTTCTCAGAATTCCATGGTAACAAAACCATCTGGAATGAGTGACAACCACAGCCTAGTCAACATTAATAACCTTACTGGCTTAAGGTGCCAAGTGTGCTGGAATTTCAGCAGCATGAGCTGAACAGTGGAAACCCTGAGGTGTACAGGACGGGCAACTCCAGAGAGAGACACAAGCCTGGTGCTTTCTTCAAAACATCAACTGTAAGTATAGATAGAGTGTATACAGTCCACACAGCCCTACTGTCTTGGACTCTATTCTGACTAGCATCAAAATCCAAAATTGTCTGTAGCAATTAGCAGATAAAGGCAGAAGGAAGCAGATGGCAGGTAGCACTTCAAGTCTAATGTGTGAAAGATCATCATTTCTATTCATTTATACAAAGATTTTTAGCAAATGGCTAAGAGAACAAGAAACAGAGTCCTATACTTTCAGGAGAAAATGCCACTAAAATCCAGAGAGGATATAGAAATTAGTCAGAGGAATAGAAGAAAAGATTAGCAATCCAGTTCCAGTGGACAAGTATTGGTTCAAGGACGTGGAAGAGAAAGCCAGCATTAAAAACCCTGATGCTGGGGGTGGAGCAAGATGGCAGCCGAGTAACAGCTTCCTTGCTGCTGGGCATGGTGAGACTGGGGAGAGAGGACTTCAGGCATCTCTGGCATGCAGGATCTGCCCAGAAACTTCTCTTTGGGGACACAGGGAGATAGCGTGAGGCTTCTGGACATCCTGAGGAAGGCAAAAGCGGAGGGGATTAGGCAAGTGGTTGCATCTGTTCATTCGGTCTGATCCTGTCGGCGGCTGTGGGTGGGGCAACAGTGGGACTGCATGCTGGAAAGGCCTTGCCTGTGAGCTGTTTGGGTTTCTTTTGGACTTGGTACTCAGTTGAACTGCCTCGGAAGAACTTGGGCAGGAGTGCGGGTTTTTTGAGTGTTGTCTGGGGCCCCAGACTGGGCCACCAAGCCAGACGGAGCTGCCAGTGTTTGGTGGTGAGCTGTGTGGAGCCATTGTGGGAGAACTACCCTGGCAAGCTCCACCCTCAGGGTTGCAGAACAGGCATTGGGCGGGAGTGAGTAATCTAGTGACTGAGCAGCCTAAAGGGGAGGACTGAGACGCCTTGCAGCCTTAGCCCTCAGGGTCATAGGGTGAGACTGGTTTTGGCACACTGGGTAAGTGGATAGCCACTTAAGGAGTGATCCCAGCCACAGCGCTCTCCTGGGAAAGCTTCTGCTTAGCCCAAGTTAGCAATTTAAAGTGTCTTCTAAGCAGGCCGAGGAGGATTTAAGCTCTCCACCCTGCAGGGTTTGAGAAATCATTAGAAACACAGGGTCATTCCCTATAAAGATCCAGTAAC
>CAUYON010008021.1:0-50896 GCA_963573935.1 Arctocebus calabarensis | reverse complement strand
GAATGTTGGTTTTCTTTGAGTTATCCCAGAGCTGTCTGAGAGAATGATCTGTTTTTGCCTTCCATTTCTCTATCTCTTTGTCGGTTTGGGAGTATTCGATAGCTTTGTCTTCCATGTCAGAAATCCTTTCTTCTGCTTGCTCCATTCTGTTGCTGAGGGATTCTACTTTGTTTCTCAGATCTTTGAGGTCTGCAATTTCTTGTCTCAGTGTGTCCAAATCTTTGGTCATTTGGTCTTTGAATTCCTCAACTTCTTGAGATAATTTTTGAAATGCACCCTGAATTTCTAAGTCCAATTTTTCCTCTATTTTATTGATCTTGTTTGCAATCCAAATTCTGAATTCGATTTCTGACATTTCAGCCATCTGTTTATGCATAGGATCCTCAATTGTGTCCGCCAGATTATTCCTTGGTGGGTGGGGTTGTTGACCTAGTCTGGTTGTTCATGTTTCCAGAGCTTTTCTGTTGATTCCGCCCCATGATTAATTTTACACTGTTTGGCTAGATGAGTAGATAAGGGCAATTTGGGCTGGGAGTTCTAGGAGTAGTGATTGACCAGTCCTTTGCTTAAAAGCTTGGACTTGCGTCTGTACCTTTTCCCCTAGAGTTTTGCCAAGGACTCGTAGAGAGCTACTGTTTGCGAAACTGGGGACCTTCTTGGTGTTGTGGGGTTAAGTGGCTGTGTCTTATTTTCAGCTGGTCTTTGTCTTACCCTAGAGAATCTGTTACTCTGAATTGAAATCTGAGCTGTGAAGGAATACGAGAGTTAAGTCGCCGCACCCCCCATAGGCAACAAATGGAAAAGCCAAATCAAACCTTCCCACTACCACACACCCAGGGTACCACTTTGGAAAGTCCTTGGGTGATTGGCCCAGTTGAAGAGGTCCCAATCAATTGTCCTAGCCAGCACCAATCTCAAATGGAAGAGTTAAAAAGTCTCTGGCAACTAGAGAGCAGGGATCTGCTGGAAGCTCTAGTCTAATTCACTCTGGTGCTCTGTGAGCTCAGGAGGGTGCCCCCTCAGCAAGTAGATTAGTCTAGGAAGGTTGATGCCTCCTTCCCCACCTTGCCCTTCTGTCACACCCAGTCCACTATTACCCAGTGGGTAATAGTGTGATCCAGTTTCCTCCAATGAGCAGATGTTCCAGAGATTTGCGCCTGCCTGGGTCACAGTGAGGTCTGTGGCTCCACACCAGTCTGCTACTCCCTGTCACTGTTTGACAGAGGGAGGTGAGGCCTGAAAACCTGGGTACTTGATAGGGGCTGGGGTGATTCACTCAGTTCCAGCCCTGTCCCTGATTGATTTTGCTGCTGAAACAGAACAAGTTCACTGAATTTATTTCTGTCAAGCCTATTTTTCCTGATCAGACTGGGGCTGCAAATAGTTCTGACTCAGTCTGTAAGTTCTAGCCCTTTGTCTCAGCTTTCATCCCCTGAGGGCCAGGTTAGTCTGAAGGTAAGCAAGGCAGCCTCACCCTGGTTATGAGCTGACTCTGTGAGTATTCTAATCCCTGTGCCTTGTCCCAGCCAGGACCGCCTCAGGCATATCCTTCATGTGCCTTGGTTGCCAATCTGCTCTGCCGGTGGCTACCACGGAAGAAGCCGCCCACTTCCCCTGGCCACCCAGAAGACTGGGAGTGTCTCCTCAAAACATTCGCAGGGGTGCAGTTATCCTGCTATTGTTCCTGGAGCTGGTTGCTTTTTCGTGCCTCAGGAGACCTTCTTTCCAGTTGGGTCTCCTCTCGGCTCACTCCCCTCTCACCACTCCCGAGCTGGAATATCAGCACAGATCAGCAACAGTCCACGCCCCGTCCACACCCCTTGAGAAAATCTCCAAGAATCTGGACTCTGTGGGGGACAGGCCTCCAGATTGGGGTGAGAGTGGAGGAGAATACCAGGAACTCCAACTTGTGGGTAGAGAGTACATACAGTTTTATGCCTGGCGGGAGAGTGCCGTGGCACCCTAGTAGGGAAAGGAGATCTGGTTTGTAGAGGGTCTCTCCCATGGGGTCGAGTGGGAGGACATCTGAACTCTGCTCACTTGTTTGTATGGAGGTATGGAGTATACTGCCAGCTGCTCTCATGGGGGAGGGGACTCCCGTCCCCTTGGTGGTGTGCTCTGTACCTTTTTGTTTGTGTCCTCGGGGTCTCAGGTCACCCCAGCAGGGTTGATGTGCACTCTTCGACCTTTTCTTTTGGCTCAGATCCAAACCATCAGCTTTCTTGCTGAGTTTCTGTCCTTTAACTCTCCTTCTGGGGGAACCTCTGAGGAAAGCTGGCTACAGATCGCCATCTTGGCTCCTCCCCCTGCATACTTTTAAAATTATGCTCTTAGGATAAATTCCCAGAAGAGAAATTGTTCAGTCAAATGATATAATATGCATAATTAACTTTTTTTTTTTTAATTGAGACAGAGCCTCAAGCTGTCACCCTGGATAGAGTGCTGTGGCATCACAGCTCACAGCCATCTCCAATTCCTGGGCTCGAGCGAGTCTCCTGCCTCTGCCTCCCAAGTAGCTGGGACTACAGGCGCCCGCCACAACACCCGGCCATTTTGTGGTTGGTACCATCATTGTGGTTTGGCAGGTCCAGGCTGGATTCGAACCCACCAGCTCAGGTGTATGTGGCTGGCGCCTTAGTCCATTGAGCCACAGGTGCTGAGCCTTAATTAACTATTTTATTCTTTTTTCCAAAATAGTTGTTCCAGTTTACTCTCCTCCCACTTGTATATGAAGAAACTTGATGCTTCAGAGATTCCTTAATACAGTGTACCAAGGTTGCTCCTGAAATCACCACACTTAGGGAAATTGGAAAATTGTAGCTGAATATACCTTTATTTGCATAATATTCATACATTTTTTTTTTCAGACAGAATTTCACTATGTCGCCCTCAGTAGAGTGCTGTGGAGTCACAGCTCACAGCAAACTCAAACTGTTGGGCTTAAACAATTCTCATGCCTCAGTCTTCCAAGTAGCTGGGACTATAGGTGCCCACAGTTGTCTGTTGTTGCAATTGTCATTATTGTTTAGCAGGCCTAGGCTAGGTTCAAACCTGCCAGCCTTGGTGTTCATGGTTGGCGACCTAGCCACTGAACTACAGGTGCCAAGCCTCATTATAAATTTTTACAAAATATTTACAAATATCCTTTGTGTTGGCCACCTCTTTATAAAACTTTGTTTATCAGCCTGAGCAAGAATAAGACCCCTTCTCTACTAAAAATAGAAAAACTAGCCAGGTGGCTTGGCATCTTTTGCTCAGTGGTCAGGGCACCGGCCACATACACCAGGGCTAGCATGTTCGAACTTGGCCCAGGCCACTAAACAACAATGACAACTACAACAAACAAAAAAATAGCCAGGCATTATAGCGGGCACCTGTAGTCCTAGCTACTCAGGAGGCTGAGGCAAGAGAATCGCTTAAGCCCAAGAGTTGGAGCTTGCTGTGAGCTGGGACACCATGGCACTCTACCGAGGATGACATTGTGAGACTCTGTCAAAAAAAAAAAAAAAAAGAAGAAAGAAAAAAGAAAAAAACTAGTCCCAACTACTGGGGAGGCTGAGGCAAATGGATTACTCAAGTCCAAGTGTTCAAGATTGCTGTAAGCATGATACCACAGCACTCTACTCAGGGCAACAGAGACTGTGTCACAAAAGGAAAAACAAAACAAAAACCAAAGACTACCCTCAAAGGGAGCTCATAGCCAGTGCCTGCTGAGGAAGTTTGCTGCAACGTGGTTGCAAGTAGTGCTCACCTGCTTCCATTCACCACTGTTCCAAAGTATGGTACTAAAGTCATTGCACATCCTTAGCAGAAAATTCCTGCTGATGAGGGAGGATGAACTGCTGAAATCCCACAGTACTTACTCAGAACTATTGGAGTGCATTTCAAGCATCTTTTAATTTAGAGGATGCTAACAGGAGTTGGAAAATTATCACCAGAACATACCCAGATGGGACTATTCATGTAACTGTTTATTTTTCACCCTGCTTAAAAGAATGTTCTCTCAAAGCAGGTTTAGAGATAATGAGAGGTCTCAGTATGACATAATCCATTTTAACTATAAAACCATAACTATTAAAAATCTCTCCTGCTCATATTCTCTTCTTATAAAAGAAAACAACAACTCTCTTCTTTATTAAAAAATAATAATAATAACTATGAAAGCTGCTCCATTGGAAGCACAGCGGTTGAAGTGGCTTTGGACCATAATCCATAGTGTTTTCTCCCCGGTTTTCCTTCCCTACTTCTTGTTCAGGTGAATAAACTCTCTCTCCTTTCTAGAGATATTCACATCCAAGTGACCATTACTCGGCCAAGGGCCATGTTTCAGTGAGTAAAGTGTTAAGGAAGTAGAAATTAACCCATGAGTATGTTTCAGTGATGAGATAACAAGTTCAATGCAACAGGCTTAAGAGGTTTATACCTTTTGGAAATCCAAAAGATTCTTACTCCAGAACTGGTTGACTAGGAGACTAGAAACGAATTAACATAATGGCTCTGTGACAAAGACATTCAAATAACTCTATTTCAGAAATGTGAAACAGAAGGAGTTTTTGCAACTAAGATTTATTTAAAAGACTCATCTAGTGTCCTGCTTCTTAGTGGCTATTTGGATGTGAGGTTGCTGTCTCATTAGTTAGATGAATTGCAGGGCATATAATTGCGTGGATACATTCGTGTCCTGGTAGCCCTTTAGGTGAAATTGTTCCTTCTTATTACCACGCAAAGCTCCATTGGAGTCACCTGAAACAATATCTGGTTTCCCTAAACATTTCCAGTTTCTGTTATTCAAATGATCCAGAAATGAAGTGCTTTTGGCCCCAGAGGTTTCCTACTGAGCAGTTCCTTTCCAGGCTGCGGTCTGTCAACAAGGTCAACTATGTTTAAGAGAGAAAAGTTGAGGGCATAGAAAGAAAGGGGGTTCCTTGTCCTCAGACATGCTGTGCCAGGCAGCAGGTGCTCTGCTCTGGGGATGAAGCAGCTTCTCTACAATAGTCTTGATATCCTGACTGTTCATAATGATCGTTTGAATCTTTCAGGATCTGGACAGGTGACATTTTTAAAAGGGGAGTTAGTCAGGAAGAAGAGAATGGGTCGAGAGAAAGAGGGCTTTACATTTTTCTCTGTATTTGGGTGTTTAGCTAATCATCTTTGGAAGGCCATTCAGGGTGCTTCACATGCATGGGTTGATGTGGAAATCTGCCAGATAAGTGTTAGAGATAATTCAAGTTCAATTCTCTCATTTTATAGATAAGAAAGGTGAGGACTTCAATGTTTCCCTTAAGGTGGCTCACGCCTATACTCCCAGCACTTTGGGAGGTTGAGGGTTGAGGATCTCTTGACCTTGGTAGTTTGACCACGCCTGAGCAAGAGCAAGACTTCATCCCTACTAAAAATAGAAAAACTAGTCAAGCGTGGTAGTAGATGCCTGTAGCCCCAGCTATTCGGGAGCCCGAGGAAAGAAGATTGCTTGAGACCAGGAGTTTGAGTTTGGTTGCTGTGAGCTGTAATGCCGCAGCACTCTAGCCTGGGGCAACAGAGTAAAATTCTGTCTCAATAAAACAAAATAGTAAATGATCAGTAAATATATGTGCAGTGAATGAGGATAAGATCAAAGGAATCTGATAAAGGATGAAACAAAAGAAATACTGTGAAAATTTGTTATCAGCTCTGGCTAAAGTAAATACTAAAGTTCATGAAATATTTTTCCTCACATACTTTTATAGTATATTATAATAGCACTATACTATTCCAAGCAAATGCAAAACTGAGCCTCATTTATATTCTCCTAGGTTGGTTGGGGAGGCCTCACATTCTTGTGTGATCTGTCAGGAACTTCACAAACCTCAGCTACCCCTATACCAGTGGGTGATGACCATGACACCTGCATGGTCATTTGTAGAGATTTCTGCTAGATAGAATGTTCGGGGACACTATAAACGTACTAGATCACTGCCCTCCAGGAGCTTGCCAGCTGAGTCAGGTGACTTCCACAGACCCGTTTGTTCAGGATCCATAAGAACTGCCTTCAGATATGATACCAGCCAACGTGTGGACTCATTCTTTAAGTAGAAGGCACTTTCAGTTTCTGAACTAGTACTAAATGGCTGAGTGAGCACGGCCTAGGGCTTTGGAACACGGTGACCTCCATGCCAGACCTCAGTAGCCCATACATACAAAGCAAAACCATATTCCTGATCTTTGAAACACTATGCTTTCCTCTTGGTCTCCAAACTTTTTTTTGTCATGTACCCCCATAAAGCTCTTTTAACATGCAATATATGTATTTATCTACTTATAAATTATATGTCTAGTGTTTTGTTAATATATACTATATGTCCAAAATACTTAATAGGATAAGATGAAAAATATAAATACATTATCTATCAGTTCCTTGTTGTGCAAAATGAAAGTGGGTCAAATCCATATGGTAAGTTATTTCTAACCATCTCTGGAATATGTTAATTATACCTTGCTTTCAATCCCAGTCCCATGTGAATACTGTTTCCTGAATACTAAATTGTAGATGACGACTTCAGTAAAACGTGTTACATAATAAGGGAAGGACAGGAACTCATAAAACAAGTAGTGTGTCTATATACACGTCCATACTCAGGTGCACGTGCAAATAGCAGCAGCAGCAGCAGCAAAGAAGAATCCCCGTGAAGCTGCTTCAGCACGTTTCTGTAACCCACAGAAGGCTGTGGCTGGCGATTTCTTTCTTCTATGATGCATTCCATGTTTCCCCTTCCAACACCCAGGACTTCAGCTGGTCAGAGTTCTCCACCTACACCGTCTGAATCTTCAGTGGCTCTTTCCTTCATTGGCTACTGTCATGTTCACTTAATTTTTCCTACTGGAGAAGGAGGTACTAGGGGTCATCACGAAGAATCCCCTGGGTCCAGAAATCGTCCTCCCTGTCCGCACCTTCTCGCATCAATTTCATTTCCTCTTAGTTGTTGGCATCCACCACGCACAGCCAGCAGAGCAACTCCCACCTTTGCCTATTGGTTTAGTGTTAAGAGGAACCCAAGATGACCTGGCCTCAGTCTCAAAGTCCAGTTCCAGCGAGCCATCAAGGATGGCTTGATTTGGGAGCCAAGATCTCCAAATAGCAGAACTTAAACTTGTGGGGATGGATACAGAAATTCTTTGTGGGCTATTTGGGGTAATAATACCAGAATTCATTCCCACTTTAATCACTGATTTCTAGACCCATGTATTCTACCTGTGGGAGAGACAGCACCATGTCCTGGGCCCCAAATTAAAGAATATACTAAATCCTATGTGATAGAAGCATATCTTCTCCGAGTTTTGTGGGTTTTGATGCCATTGTATAAAGAAATTGTAAATTTTCATTTCTATGTTGTTTACTGTAGTATGTAAAATACAACTGATTTTAGTATATTCACCTTGATCCCATGTCTTTGGTAATTTCATTTATTAACTCTAGTAGTAATTTTATGAATTCCTTAGGAATTTCTATGTAAACAAGGAGTGTCTAAACTTTTCTCTTTTCTGCCACACATTGGAAGGATAAGAGTTGTCTTAATAAGAGTTGTTACCTTAAATACACAAACACCAAAAAAAGCTGATGAGCAAAAAATGGTCCATGCCTACTTTCCATGATAAGTGACACCACAGATGAGTCCTCACAAAATCAGCGTGTGGCCTGAGGGACACAGGTTTGACACCCATGACAATGATAGGGCCGGACATGGTGGCTCATGCCTGTAATCTCAACACTCTGGGAGGCTGAGGTGGGTGGATTGCCTGAGCTCACAGGTTGGAGACCAGCCTGAGCCAGAGCAAGACCCTGTCTCTAAAAATAGCTGGGTGTTGTGGTAGTCTTAGCTACTTGGGAGGCTGAGGTAAGAGAATCACTTAAGCCTAAGAGTTTGAGGTTGCTGTGAGCTGTGATGCCACGGCACTCTCCCGAGGCCAACATAGTGAGACTCTGTTTCAAAAAAACAAAAAAAGAAAGAAAATAAAGAAAAAAAAAAGTAATCTTGTCTGCAAAGAAAGAGTTTTACTTTTCTCTTTTTGATTTAAATTTTTTTTTAATATTTTGCCTATGCCAATGACCGAGACCTCTGATACAGTATCAAAGAGAAGTAGAGAGAGTGAGTGCCTCTAAGGAGCGTGCATTGCAGACAAGTTCTGTTGTCCTCTGTTCAGAGAAGACGGCTGGGACTCAGTCCTCTCAGCAGGGTGGATTGCTAGCTGGTGCACGCAAGTGTTTCCTGAATCTGAATCTACAGTGTTAAAAGAAATTGCAAATTAGGGCAGTGTCTGTGGCTCAAAAAGGTGGGGCGCTGGCCCCATATGCCAGAGGTGGTGGGTTCAAACCCGGCCCCAGTCAAAAAATTGCAAAAAAAAAAAAAAAAAAGAAATTGCAAGCTAGATCCAATTACTGTGGTAAGAAAGAACTGCCCCTGCTAGGGTGAGGCATTGCCAGGGTGATGTGCCCAGGAGCAGGAACACAGGCAGGAAGCAAATTGGAGGGAGCAATTCTTTCTTCCTCTGAACTGTCAAGTCTCTCTCTAGTGCCCCCCACGGGCAAATAGCCCAATATAGAGTCAGTTGGCAAAACACAGATATAGTTTGCATGGAGCCAAGAGACAGGGGCTGTAATAATAGGCACTCAGGTAGTATACTTTATACTTACGAACTTATTAAACTCAGGCATGTCATTTCTTGGAGACCAGAGTGAATCCTAGAAGTCATTAGATATTTACCTTTGTTGTGTGTGTCTCTGTGTATGTGTGTGTGTTAACTTGCTTCTGAGATTTGTATGAAAAACTAACCTAGTTTCACTCTGTTCTGCGTCTGTCTCCTACTGAGATGCTGGGAGCTCAACTTTGTGGATTTGAACTCGCTGCCTAGAACCTTTTTCCTGTTTCACTTCTAATCTAAACTCGACCTATCCCAGCTTTGTGCCTTCATTCTTTTCCCTGACTCATTCTAACTTCCCTCCACAAAAGAATTTTATTCTTTATCACTAAAAATGAAAATGTTCTTCTTGGTATCTCCTGTATTAAACAATTCTCTCTCTCTCTCTCTCTCTCTCTCTCTCTCTCTCTCATAAGCATACACAGACCTGGAAACCTCAGTGTATAAAGCCTGATGATTTTTTGCTAGGAGATGAAGAGCATTTCTTCTGTCACACGAGGAGAGAGAGGCAGAATTGATATTCACCCTCTACCATGGCTGATTCTACAGGTCTTACTTTATTTCCCACCTTGTTTTTCTTCTTTGTAATACTAAGAACAATAACTCTACTTGGAGCAGCTCCTTTCTCAAAGTGTTTTCGCATATCTTGCTATATGTGACAATCACAACTCTTCTGGAAACTAGGACAGATCATGTTATTTTCTCTATGTCACTTGGCTTAGAACATTTTCAAATAGAAGAATAAAAACATTTCCCATAGGAAGCATCCAACCAGTTACCGATTCTGTCTCCATTTCAGTACAGTCTTTATTAAAGTTCAGTTTTTAAACATTTAAAATGTAATCCTGCATTTGTAATACCAGCAGTTTCTTGCTTTCATTGCCTCCGTACTATTGAGTACTGTTTGTGCTTTCGTAGATGGTTTTATGTTCCAGAGGGGCGTGTGTAAGGACACAACTGTCTTTACTGAGCACTTCTAAGTCTGAAACCTGCCAGATCCAATCAAGGTCATTAGGAGCAGTCAAGTCAAAAAGAAACTTGTGTTAAATTTACTTGTAGGAAACTTTAATGTCTTCAAGGTTTATTCCCCACAGCAGTACATATTTATATTTTTTTATTCTGATTTTCTATTTTCTCTACTTTTGCCATATGAAGGGTGTTCGATCTAAATGTTTAGATCTCCTCAAAATTCATATGGTGAAACCTAACCCCCAAGGTGATAGTATTAAAAGATGTGGCCTTCCAGAATGGAATGGCTACTTCCATTATAAAAGTAGCTGGAGGGAGTTCTCCCACTCTTCCACAATATGAGGACACAGCTGAGGGTGCCTCCGTGGAAGCAGAGAGCAAGCCCTCACCAGACACCGAATCTGCTAGCACCTTGATCTTGGACCTCCTTTCTTTGTGCAGTGGTGTAGCCAATTTGTAGGATCACTTACAACTCTAGTCTTAAGCAGTGAATTGGCAATGACACCACCAGTCCTCAGCTCTATCCCAACCTATCCATGTCAGGAACTTTCCACAAAGAACTCCTTTTAAAACAAGCAACTTCATTCTCATCTCCTATGACCCTAGAATTCATAAAATCATGAGAAGTTTTTATTAAATTTTTGCCACTGGCAACTTCTCCCTCTTTATAAACCTCACCTCGCTATGATGGTTAACTTACTCCTCAGCTTGGCTACTTGGTTGGCTGACTGTGCTAGATAGTTTGTCAATCAATATTCTGGATGGTTCTGTGAAGGTGTTTTTTAAATGAGACTAAGATGTAAATCAGTCAACCTTGAGCAAAGCAGATTGCCTCTGTAATGTGAGTGGGCCTCATCCAATCGTTGGAGGCTTTAATAGAATAAAGACTGATCTCCCCCAAGAAAGAAGGCATTCTTCCAGAAGACTGCCTTTTTTATTAAAAGATGCATACTATTTTTATCAAAATGTATGATGAGAATTGCCCATCTCAAATTCTAAAATCATTCATGTGCTCCCTTCTTTTTCTCCAAGACGTATTTTTTTATTTTTATTTTTTGGATTCCAAATGCAAGTCTTCCCTGAATCTCCAGCCTGACAGCTTAGCCCGTCCAATTTGGGATTTGCCTAGCCCCTATAATCACATGAACCAATTCCCTAAAAATCTGCTTCTCTACATATATACAGGGTGGCCACCCCTGATATATATATATAGAGAGAGAGAGAAATAGTTACACACACACACACACTATTGGCCCTGTTTCTCTGGAGAACCCTGATTCACGTAATCCTCACAACAGTTGGTATGTGTTATTATCACATTTTCAAGTGATGAAAACGGAGCTCAGAGAGATTAAGTGATATTTACAAGATCATAGAGTTAATAGGTGACAGGATCAGGATTTAAACCTCTGCTGATTACAAAGTCAGTGCTCTAACTACTATGATATGTATTCATTCTATAATGTTCTGCTGTGCCATGCTGTATCACCACACAAAATCAAGTAACCATCACTAAAACTTGCAAGTACAAACAAGGTTACCCTCCTGAATAGTTTTTAGGTTACATGTTATAAACCACATGCTATTTGGCACAAAGCGATGAAACAGAAACATTGGAAATCCCGTGGAATGTTTAATAGTGCAGCTCAAGAAATGCCACAGCACTCTGCTAATGGGAGATCCGTTTTCAACTTGGACTCAGAGAGAAAGAAACTATTTCCCCTAAAGTTTTTAGACACCTTTTTTCTCCACAGCTTTGAACAAACACTTATAACCTGACTGTAGAAGAGCACACTGCAGATGACATTAATCCCTAAACAAAATCACCGTAAAATAAATAAAAATGTGTCTTTGATTTTGCCATTCCAGCAAACTGATCATTTTATTTTTTTAGTTTTCTTTTCTGTGTGCCTTTAAAAGCATTTTGTACAAGTTGCAATGAGAGCCGAGATAGAATTTTATATTTTCCTTTCATAAAGGAAAGAAGTATCTTAATAGAAGGAAGAAAAGTGCTTTTCTTTTCTTGAATTGCAGAAGCAAATTTTCTAGAGTGAAGAAGAGAAAGTTGATGTTGAGTTGTATTTCAGACTTGGATAGTCCATGTGACAGACATCTAGGGATAAAAATAAAAGCAAATTGATCTGATCTACCAGATCATTTTCTTTGAGTCAGTTCAAATCATTAGAACCTCGTTTACACTGGGTGTGAGCAAAGAAAGGTCAGGGAAACCTAGGAAATATTAATAGCACCTGCTCCTCAAGCCATTGAGAACATCATCCAGTTAAACTTACATTTTAGCCACCTGTGTGAGCTTCCCAGCCATTCGGTAACCTGCTGATTTGCATAAGATACCCTAGCAGTAAACAAGAAGATGGACTAAAATCAAAAGCTTCTGTCAAATAACAAAGGCAAAACAATAGAAGGGGTATGTTGGGAAGGCACACAAAGCATTGTAGATGATTCTTCACAGAGCAAAGGGAATGCGTGAATGAGCCTACCCTCTGGGTAGTGGGATTGTGGCTGGGTATGTTGTGCTGTATTGTGTGGCCATCTGTTCTGATTCTCTAAAAATTAGGAGTTCCTTGGGAAAGCTTTAAGTTTTACAACATCCTAAGAAGTGTCTCTTACAAAAAATAGGTTAAAATGGGTTTGGGATAATGAAAGCACTTGTGTGAGAATGATGAATGCCGCCTCCAGGAACTGTCAGGGCAGCCAGCAGTGAGCCATGGGAATTGGTATTAGGTCTGGTCAGAATTTGACATCTTCACTAACAATCTGAGAGAGAGAGTCAATGGCTCATTAATGAAATCCACAGATGAAGTGGAATGATTGATTGGATGCAAGAAAGCAAAAAAAAAAAAAAAAAAAATTAGTGATATTAGTAAAATGAGATGCAACTTACAGAAATGCTCACTCATCCTTGAAACAGAAAATCACCATCTGGAAGTCGTTTAATGGGTGCAGTCTGTCCAGAAAGCACCACTGCCAGCAGAGGCCTGGAGACGATGCTGGAAAGGTTATCCTGAGATGGGGGGTTGAGCCAGAACAGCTAGAGCTTCACTCAGGAAAGACTCCGACATTTGGCCAGTGTCATGAACATCTCACAGGTCCTGAAACCCAGCCAGAGCCTCTAAAATCCATTTTGCTTCTGCCTGGTGGCCAGCTTGTCTTGCAACTTCCTGCTCTGGCTGGGAAGACAGCTCCAGATGGGCCTTTCATTACTGTTTTCAAAAGGGTGAGGTTGATGACCTTCAAAACTATGGTCCCTTAAGACAATAACCAGGGCATGGCCAGAAGTGTGGGTCCAGCATCAGTACACAGGATCAGATAGTGTCCGAGGGTGGGTCAGGAAATGCTCCGTCTCTGGCCTTTACCTCCATTCTGAGCTAGGTGTGTGCCATGTTCCCGGTCTTGCTGCATGTGCCACCTGCTGATTCTGTCACCATGTGGGCTTGATCTGGACATGCTGAGGCTTTCAAGCCTGCACCACATTGAGTTCCCTTCCCTGGCATCCTTGTGCCCCTGCCCCCGCAGTGTCCTGTGACCTGAGGCACCATGTAAGTGTCCACTACTGAAAACCTATGAGTTAGAAAGGCCTGGTTGCAACCATCTGTTTCTTTCTTTCTATTTTTTTTTTTTTTGAGACAGAGTCTCACTATGTCACCCTGGGTAGAGTGCTGTGGCATCACCGCTCACAGCAACCTCAAACTCTTGGGCTTAAGCATTTCTCTTGCCTCAGCTTCCCCAAGTAGCTAGGACTGCAGGCACCTGCCACGACGCTAGGCTATTTTTCTGTTGCAATTGTCATTGTTGTTTAGCTGCCCCAGGCTGGGTTTGAACCTGTCACCATTGGTGTATATGGCCAGTGTCATAACCACTGTGCTATGGGTGCCAAGCCAACCATCTGTTTCTTCCAGTCACGGAAAACCCAACTCTGTCCTCAGGGTTTGGCTAAGCTCCTCCCTCTGATCCCCTCCTCCACTATCTGGAGAGTGAGCTTATCAAAGGCTCCTAACCTTGCTATGAGATAAAGGGAGCTCAGCCCTCCTGGGCTAATGACCCTCTTTCCAGCTTTAATACTGGTCCCCGTATCCCCTATCCCCGTCAGTGCAATAAAACAGCCAGTTTCTCAGTCATATCACAATATCTTGTAAGTTAGCTTCACGTGTGTTTCTATACCCTGAAAAAATAGGTCATTTCCTTGTGAGCTTTCCTCGTGTTAAGCTTATACTCAGCATGCATTTCAAAGTGATGGATTACTGGGTGAACCTGGAAGTGAAAGTTGATATGGTTATTAGATTTCCAAAGAAGAAATGGCAACAGGTGGCAGAATTGGCACAGTCCTGTGCATTTTAAAGAAAGTATCTGATGGCCTATGGGCTTGAACAGGAACACTGAATCTGGGCTTCGTCAAGGTTAAGGTTAATTGGTGACTGTTCCACCCCTGACTTGCAGAGCTAAGACCTCACTGACAGCACCCCAACATCACTTTAGTCCGACTTCCTCACCCCAAAGCTCTTCAGGGCTCTGAGTCCAGCACACACACCTGTTCTTGCTCTTCTGGCATTAAAGACCAGTTTTCCAGGTGCAGCTCCTGGGAGTGTGTGCTGGGGACTACGCCAATGGGAATTGTACACGGTCGGGCCCAGCTCTGATGGACTCAGTGCCGGAGGAGGCTTTTCTGGGTTAGCCAGAAGCATTGCTCGTCAGATGTCAACTGGATGCCACCATCCAGCATCCAAGAGAAAAGATCTGAGGGTTCCCAGCCTCCGCTGCGGCTGCTCCCGCCACGAAGCCTCCACCTGCCCCACTGGTCTCTCCCTGCAAGTCGTCACCGTGGCTGCTGCCAAGATCACATTTAGTGTCACCCTCAATTAACCTGACAGGACACAGTCTTCCCAAACTCCTCCCGGGACTAAGAGGAAAGAAGAGGCTCAGGGTGGGAAACTGAAAAGGCTTTTATGTTCCCTGCTCTTCTGCAGGGAAATCTCTCAGAAAATTGCTGTTTTATTGTTTCCAAGCACTGAGCTCACATTACACCAACCCAAACCTGGAAGTTCCTGTCAGCCCATCCATCAGCTTTTACGGGGTGAAAACCTTTGGGAAACACGCAAACCACTCAACAAATTGAAAACCTTAATGAAATGGTCCAAGAACACACCAAGTCTTCATGCCTGGATATCACCTTCCAATTTCTGCTCTCAGATAAAAACAACATGAAACTCCATTCCCACAGAAATAAACAGAAAGAAAATGTGTTTGCGTGTATGTGCACGCACAGGATAGCCTCAGAGCCAAATGCATGGGGGAATTTTCCAAAGGAAATGAAAATGTCGTTCCTATCAACCTTTCTCAGAGAAACCATTCTTTCCTCTCTGGAAGTTGGACTCCATACACTCCAGAAGCATTGCAGTCTTTATTAAAGTAATGGGGTGTTGGATATTTCTCAATAGACAAATGAGTTGTATTTATTTTTTACCCTTGTAACATTTAAGTACCCCTTATTACCAGAGCACAGCCTTGACAATTTAGCTGAAAGATTAAGAAAAGAGTCTTAGTTTAAAGATTCTTAGTTTAAAGCTTAGTTTAAAGATTCTTAGATTAAAGCTAGTTTAATACCTTTTATATTTTGGAATGTGGTAAGTGTATTTTATAATACTTAATGGATTATGGACTATTATTTCACTGAATTATATTTACCAAGGCCAAGTGCTAGGACTGGCAGATTTAGAAAATAAAAATATAAGTCACCAGGTAATTTTGGTTTTCAGATAAATAGCTAATCATTTTTACTATTATGAACATGTTTTATACGCGAATACATGTATAAGCATGGGACACACTTACATTATATGATACGAAATGTTAACTGAAATTCAAACTTAACTGGCTGTATTGTATTTTATTTGGGAATCCTAACCAAAAGACCAATTCAACCAAAATAATTCTAGTGTCTGTATTTATCAGTGTTTATCAAACAACCTGGTTTGCCCTTTAGAGACCCAAGTGTTCCTTGACAATTGATGTGACCACTCAGATGTCAACAAGGAACATATTAAGAAAAAAAGAAAAAGAATTAAAGCTGACTATGTGTTTTAAGGATCACAATTTGCTTCTCTTTATTCTGTTTTTCTTTTCTTTTCTTTCTTTTTTTTTTTTACAATGTGCTGGTTTTATTTGAAATTTGAAATGTTTTCATCAAACTGGTTAACATAGCCTTCACGGCATTTTCTTAGTTACTGTGTTAAGACATTTATATTCTACACCTAGTAAATTTCACATGTACCCTTGTAAGATGCACTGTAGGTGTGATCCCACCAGTTACTCTGATGTTCCTTGACAGGTGTCATTTTGAAGTAGAAACATGAACACATTTGATACAAGAATTGGGAATTGACTACATTATACTAATTGTGTCTAGAAATATGTTGTTTTTTTAAAAACTAACGTTTCTGAATCTAGCAATGATATTTTTAAAAGTTTTCTCGTTATGACATAAATATTTCTCATGGTAAACTTTTTTCAAAACTAATTATTAACTACTAAATAATAGTAGTTTATTTGTTAAATGTTATATTGAACCTTCTGTAAAACTGATGTTTTTATAGGTCAACGTTTGCTGAATATCTATAATTTTTCCTTGGTTCATCCAAATAATTATTTTTTAAACTAACTTTGTTAATGACTATAAAATGCAGTCATTTTAAGGGTACAGGTCAAAGTCTTCTGTGTGACTACTGCCATGATCAAGATATAAAACATTGTCATCATTCCCCAGATTTGTTTATGTCCTTTTCTTGTGAATCCCTATCTCCCAGTCCCTTGCTCTGGGCAATCCCTTATTTGCTTTTCAATCACTATACACCAGTTTCATCATTTCTACAATTCTACATGAATTGAATAACATATATACTTTTGATGTCTAGCTCCTCCTCCTTAGAATAATATGTTTGATAGTCATCTATCTACATGGGTGCATTCATCATATTTCATGCTTTGACTATTACTGAGTAATAGATATTGTATGAACATACCATGATTTGTTTACCCACTAATCTACTGATAGACATTTAGATTGCTTCTAGTTTGGGTCTGTTACAAAACTGCTGTGGTTATTTGCATACTAATCTTTGTGTGAATATATGTTTTCATATCACTGGGGTAAATACCGAGGACTAGAATTGCTGGGGTCATATTTAGCTTCTTAAACTATTTCAATGTGTATGTACCATTTCATACTTCCATCAGTGTATGCGAGTTCCACATACTTCCTGCCACACTTGATAAAACTCTTTTTAATTTTAACCCTTACCATGGTATTTTGTGAGCATACCGTGGTATTTTGTTGTGATTTTAATTTGCATTTTCTGATAATTGGGTGATGTTCAGTACTTTTCCATGGGCTTACTGGCTATTCACTTAACTTCTTTTGTTAAGTGTGTAATCAAATAGTTTTTCTCACCTTTAATTAATTAAATTGGTTTTATTGTTATTATGACTTCTTTTTTTATAAAGGAGTACTTAGTCAATATATATATATATATAGAAATATTTTCTTACAGGTCATATACATTTCTTTTCATTTTTGAAATGATGCCTTCCAAAGAGCAGGATTTTTTAATTTTGAGGAAGATAAACTTATCAACGTTTTCCTTTTTTGGATGCATGCCGTTTGTATTCCACGAAATCTTTGCACAGCCCAACAGCACAAAGATGATGTTCTTAGTTTTCTAGACTTTTATCGTTTTAGCCTTATAATTAGGCTTGTGATCAATTTGAAATTATTTTTTTGCTTTGGTGTAAAGTAAATGTCAGAGTTCATTTTCTTTCCATATGGATATCAAGTTCTTCTGGCACTATTTATTGAGAAGACTATCTTTTCCCATTAAATTATATGAGCCCCTTTGTCAAAGATCAGTTAACCATAGTATGGGTCTACTTCTGGATCCTTTATTTTATCCATTGATTCATATCAATGAATATTTACCCTTATGCCAACATCTAACTGTGTACTTTCCTCCTTACGATTTTCTTAATAACAATTACCTTTCTCTAGCTTACTTTATTGTAAGAATACAATATAAATATATACAGCATATAAAATATGTGTTAATCAACTGTTATCAGTAAGGCTTCTGGTCAACAATAGGCTGTTAGATAAGTTTTGAGGGAGTTGCTTTATGATACATCTTATTCATCATTTTCAGGTCATTTTTTAGGTCATTTCTAGTCCCATATAAATTTTGGAATCATTTTGTCAAACACAACCCTCCCTCCCTCACCTAGAAAACTTTCTGGTAGTTTGATTGGAATTATGTTGAACATATTGATCAGCTTGTGAAGAACTGACATCTTAGCAATATCGAATCTATTGAATGTAATATACATTTGCATTTATTTAGGTCTTGAATTTCTCTCAGTGATGTTTCCTGGGTTTTTTGTTTGATATTTGTTAGATGCAGATCATGAATATAAAGTAATGCATCGCTGAATCACAGGAATACATTCTAAGACATGCAGTTAGGAAACCTCGTCATTGTTCAAACATCCCAGGGTGTTCTCACACCAGCTTAGGTGGTGTGGCCCACTGCACACCTCGGCGTGCCTATTGGTCCTCTGCTCAAACCTATAGAGCATGTGAGTGTGCTGAATACTAACATGGGTACTGTAGGCAATTGTAACACAATAAGTTGTTTATATCTAAAAATATCAAAACACAGAAAAGGTGCAGTAAAAAGACGGCACAAAAGACTAAAACCTGGTGCACCTATTTAGGGCACTGACCTTGAATGGCGCTTGCAGGCCTGGAATCTGCTCACTGTTAGTGCATGGATGGATGCAAGTAAATGTGAAGACCTTGGGCTTTCCTGGGCACTGCTGTAGACTAGAAACACTGTATGCTTACACTATGCTAAATTTATTTTTAAAAATAAAGTACAGTGGACCTCGAATGACATGGCTTTGAACTGTGCAGGTCCACTAATGCATAGATTTTTTTTTCAATAAATATATTTGAAAAGGGTTTGGAAATTTGAATGATTTGAAAAAAAGTCACAGATGAACTCCATCAGCTCAAAATATCAAAAGGATGAAGAAAAAGGTATGTCATGACCACATAAAATATATGTAGGCTCTAGTCTATTTTATCATTTACTATTGTAAAATATACACAAATTGGCTCAGTGCCTGTAGCTCAAGTGGCTAAGGTGCCAGCCTCATACACAGGAGCTGGTGGGTTCGAATTCAGCCCAGGCCCGCCAAACAACAATGACAACTACAACCAAAAAATAGCCGGGCATTGTGGTGGCACCTTTCGTCCCAGCTGTTTGGGAGGCTGAAGCAAGAGTATCGCTTAAGCCCAAGAGTTTGAGGTTGCTGTGAGCTGTGACGCTACAGCACTCTACAGAGGGCAACAGCTTGAGACTCTGTCTCTAAATAAATAAATTAATTAATTAAATATACCCAAATCTATCATAAAAGTTAAAATTTATCAAACTTAGGTACACAAACATTGACAGTGCATGTAGTCATTCACAGTTGAGAGAAATGGGAATAAAGACTCAGTATTAAATTATAACAGCATAAAGTTAACTGTAGTACCTAGTACTATATTACTGTGATAATTTCATAGCCTCCTCCTGTTGCTGTTACAGTCAACTCAGGTGTGCAAGTGTCCTCTTAAAATGCCACGTGACACTAATTGTGTTCGTGTGAGACTTTCGTCTCTTATGTAAATTGCATATTGCAGTAAAAGATGATCGCTCCTGCTTCTCACGTATTTTTCATCCTATTTAGTGCCATACTGTAGACCTCAAATAACATATGCGACCCACACAAATGCACCACTAATGATTCTGAAAGTGTCACAAGAAGCAAAGTCATGACATTACCCTGCAGCTGCAGGTGCCTGCCATTGCAGACAGGCACGTTATCTTTTGAACAGATGATATAAACGTGTAGTGTCGGTAAATACAAAACAGTATCATAAATGTATTTTTTCCTTATGAGTTTTATAATAAAAATTTCTTTTCTCGAGCTTGCTTTATTATAAGAATACAGGATAAAATATATGTAACCTACAAAATGTGTTAATCAACTGTTATCGGTAAGGCTTCTGGTCAACAATAGGCCATTGGCAGCTAAATTTTGAGGGAGTCAAAAGTTATACTTGAATTTTCAACTGTTGTGTGGAGATGGGGGTTCCCCTAAGTCATTCAAGGATCAACTATAATTGAACTGCCATGTTAGGACATCTAATACATCACTAGGTGATGGGAATTTTTCAGGTCCATTATAATCTTGTGTGACCACTGTTATATAGGAGGCCTTTTTCACCAAAATATTATGCAGTGATGACTGTATTATGTTAAATTTACCACAATTTCAGGTTTTTTGATGTTACTGAAACTGTCATTTTTTCTTAATAAACTTGCCAAATTTTGTTGCTAGTATTTAAAAATATTCTTTAAAACTGGCTCTGTATAATGTGAACTTGCTAGATTCGCTTATTACTAGTAGCTTCCTTGAAGGTTCCTAAGGATTTTTTACATACAAGACCATGTAATCTGCTAATAAAGACATGTTCACTTCATTCTTTCCAATGCATATTCACGTTCCTTCTTTTTGTTGACTCTTATTGCATCGAATAGGACAATATTAAATGGAAGTTGTGTGAGATAGCATCCATGATTTGTGCCCAATACAAAATAGGAAATCATCAATCAACCATAGGATGCTAATAGTAGTTTTTGTATATGCACACTATTGGGTTGAAAAAGTTCCCTTCCATTCCTAGTTTCCTAAGAAATTTTTATCTTGAATGAATGTCAAATTTTTCAATGCTTTTCCTGCCATCGTTGAGATAATCCTTTCCCTATTTTATGGTAATTTAGTGAATAGCATTAACTCAGTGATTGATTTCTAGTGTTAAACCCACTTTGAATTCTGGAATAAATATCAGTTATTCTATTACAATCTTGCTGTCTGTGATTCACATAACACTTCCTTTACTTAGAACCTCAGCTTGTCTATGTTAATGCTTGCTTTAAGAAATCACTCAAAATTAAGACTCATACTGGTTCTGCCATCTTGCCCTAAGAACTTTTCGGCCAAATCCACAGGTGAATTAAACCTTAAGGAAATAGGTAAAATTAAACAATAAAAATCAGAGCAGATAATAAAATAGAATAATAACATAGATTGAAATAAATGGAATAGATTGAGTTAAACTTATAATTAAAAACATTCCCATACCAAAAAACCCAGCCCCAGAGGAGTTCACTAGTGAATTCTATCAGATATTTATGGGAGAGATAATAGAAACGCTGTATAAAATCTTAGAGAAAATAGAAAAGGAAGGTATACTTCTCAACTGTACTCTAAGCCTAGAATTACACTATTGTCAAAATCAGACTTCACAGGAACAGAAAACTAGAGACCAAAACCCCACATGCACACAGATGCAAAATTCCAAATAAGACATCATAAAATCAATTTTGTCTATATATGAGAAAGTAACATATGATCTTGCAATGTTTATTTTTAGAAGAACTTGTACTTTGGGGATGGAAGCAGAACAGGAGGATGTGTCAAGATGGGGGGATTTGAGAGAAAGAGAAGCAGCCCCAGGAGACTGAGAATTGGAGAAGTGAGAAGCTGGGAGGAGGGGAGTGGGAAGAGTTGGGGTGGAATGTAGGAAGGACACAGATTTTAGTGGAGTCAGTAAGCCTCAAAAATTTCCACTTTCTTCATTAAGCAGAGAAGTCTTTAAGGAAGCTATTTGGATGTCCAAATTTTAGTTACAAGCGGCTTCTTACTAATAAAAAGGAGTGAACCATAGAATATTGTCTTTGAATTGTCATGAATAAATTGTCTTGCCCTTTTACTCCAAGTTATTTCCAAGATGAACAGTTTTAATTATATCAAAAGTTCACCAAAGTAGCCACTAACATTCCAGATTATCTTTAGTAAAATTATACCATTTCATAAGATATGCATAAAAATTCAGGTAATAATGAGAATACTTCTGGCTTAGCAGGCATAATATGGTATGTGACAATGCCACTAACATTGACAAAGATCAGGTAGACTGTAGGACTGTCACACCTCTTATCGAGGTCCCCAAGCAGAATTCAGTCATCTCTGGCAACAACCCTGACAATTATCAGCCTCCGTTTTAGAAATTTCACCTTCTAAAACTCTTAGGCACACAGAGACAGAAGGAAAAACTGATAAAACTCGTAAGGTTTCCAGATGATGACCCTAAGCAAAGTTTGTCTATTGAGACGTGCTGGCCTGGCAAGATCTTAAAATTGTTAGTTATCAGGGTCTGATATTACAGGTTGGAAAATAGTGACTGGTGTTCACGTCACTGATTTTAGCTTGGGACCAAACTGTAAGAGGGCTCCTGAAAGTCCTCCCTCTTGTTTATCACTGATACAATAATGCTGCTAACAAGTAATGTGTTCAGCATACTGAGAGTGGTTCAGTGGGATAGCCAGACGCAAGACCAGGAGAGGTTCAGGCCAAGTTTAATGAAAGGGGCTAAGACCCATCTGGGCAAAGATGATGGCTACAATGAAAATAGTTGGAAGCTTATTTTTATAGTGGGCTGGGGGAGGAAGGTTCCACACATTGCTGGAAGGCTTTGGAGTGGGGCCAGGTAGGTCTTTTTTCTCGGAGTAGAGGAGGGAAAAGGGTGTAGACCCCTAACACATACCTATGTAAGCTGGTTTTAGGGTTGGACTAGAGGGGATTTGAAGACACTATGGCACTTCTTATTGCCACTATTGTCTTCCTTGCCTGTGGCATATGTTGCTAATCAATTACAATAATTGTTTCCCCTGCTCTGTAGTGTTCCAGATAACCGTGATCAATAGATAATATTGGTTAAATTGAGCACGTTATAGGAATTAATTCATGTAATCCTCATATCAATGCTTTTTCCAGATAATATAAATCTTTGCAAGGTCACAAAACTACTCAATTCCCTGACAAAAGCCCCACTGTGCTTTTGAGATAGAAAACTAGCAGGCCCAACTTGTAAATAAGTTACAAGTACTGAACCAAGGCCTCTGACAAAAATAGAAAAACAGGATACTGTGAAGAAGCTGGTTAAGACCAGTAAGAGCCAAGATGGCAACAAAACTGACTTCTACTTGCCCTTCTAGCTCATTATTCCCTGCTTATAATGTATTTGCACATCATATGAAACTCCCACCAGCACCATGACAGTTACAGTCACTATGACAATCCCCCCCGAACTTACTCTATATGGTATAAAAACAGGAAAAATCCCCATTCTTAGAAATCTCCACTCTTTTCTCAGAAAACTCATTACTTATCCAGCCATCCCTTATTTAATATGTATAATCAAGAGGTCAGCCCTAAATAGAGTTCCCCAGCAATGTATAGATGCTACTCTGTCTATGGGGTAGTGTGCTCAAATTTTATTTAATAAATGTTGTTTTCATTTCCAATTTAAAGCTTGTACTTGAATTCTTTCCTTCACGAAGCCAAAAGCTCTCTTGGCCTTTAGGCCAGACTTCAGGATAGGGGTCCACTTCTTGTGTTACTTTCAGACCTCTGGTTAGACTTAGCATTCAAGTTGCAACCAGAGCTCGTAGTCATCAGCGTGCACTATAGAGTGGTTGGTAAAATATTGAAATACTTCTGTAAAGTAGTAATGGAAAGCGTCCCTCTGCTGCCTTAGCTAGGCCCTTCCTTTGGAGACCCCTCTCCTAACTCCCTAACAATAAAGGGCTAATGCTCAGCACAGATGGGGCCTTGTGGAAACAAGTTCAAGAAACACAAGCCTGGGCTCCTTTCTGATTGATTGGCCAGTGTTGGTCAGTACCTATACCATATGATTCATTGAATAACGAATTTTAAATACTGCCTCTGGATGTGACCCATTTAGATCTTGGCTCTAGGAATGTATAATATCAATACTATTTGCATAAAGTGGCATTTAAAACAACGTTAATTCACCTTCCATTCTCTAATATGTAAAACCATGTCAAAATATGAAAAAAGACTTTTTCAAAGTCAACAAACGGCAACACTTTTTCTAATGAACTCTCATTCTGTCTTTTTAAGCTCCTTTCTCATCACTAGCCGGAGCTGATTTTCCATACATGACACCATGCTGGTGTTGCTTTTCTCCTTATTCCTCAAGAGTGATAACATTCGTTCTTTCTGTATAACTTTTTTTAAGACCAAACACCTGATTCCAAATTCTTCCATGGGATAAAATCTCTTAGGACTGTATTTCTGGTGCAGACCTTCTTGTTTAGAATAATTTCCTGCATCCTTTCCAGAGCTGCGTCTTACGGCTTGTTAGAAGCTACTGTGTGGCTGAGCTATGCCCGGCCCACAGCCTCCCTCATGGAGCCATTGTGTCAGTGATGGCTGACCACAGCTCCTGGAAGATGAGCTTTGTCCTAGTGGTAGGAGCTGGAGCCCCCTGTGTTCTTGTCCATCTGCACAAACCCCAGCTTGACTTCTGTTGCAAGACTGTTTCATGGCAGGACTGCTTTCTCAGCTCTTGTATTTGAATGACCACTGGCACCTTTCCTCCTGTGAACTCTGGCCACTGATCCACTCTTCATCTCAATTCCTCTATTCCTATCTCTGGGGCAGACCCTACCTGGTAGCAGTTTTCATCACTTAAGCCAGTCAGGCCAAGACTCCATTTTTGCCAAGCCCTATGGGGAAAAACTGGCATTTTCTAAGCTAGTTTCTTCTGAGATGTAATTTAGATACTGTAAAACCTCTACAGAGTTCAGCTAAACTCCTCAGATTGAAGCTAGGCAGACAGCTTGGTAAATTAAATTTTGAAAGGGCCAAGATCATTTTGACGTTAAAGCAGCTGGGGTATATAAAATGATAACTATGTAACAATAGTAAGGGAAACAAAACAATATATACAGTAGAACCTCCATAGTTAACCTTGTCCCTACATTAACCTTCCCTTTAAGTTGGCCTCATTTTCATAGACTGGACATGCACCACACGTATGTTATCAGTACAGGAGGCCTAGTTCATTGTGTTGACCACCTCTGTACCAGTTTGTTACAGTCCCTTGAGTGGTCAACTTATGGAGATCGTACTGCAAAATAAATTCTACTGAAAAATAAACAGAAATAATCTAAAATTATAGCTTTATTGATTAGTGTTAGATGAAAGAAAAGCTTAGGAAAGAGAAAGTTTAGAGTAAAATTGAGAAATTCCCTTCTTTGAAGGTTTTGCATTTGGGAAGATTTGCCATTGTTTTAGATGAGGCGGTCTGGAAGAAGAGTCCTGGGCTGGAATAGTCCTTCCACAAGGACACCACGTGGGAATGGTTCTAAATTGCAAGTCGGGATTAACTTCACTCAGTAACAACATAGAAAGCAAACCCTGTACCCAGTGAAGACTGTTACCTGCCTCCAGGATGTGAATTTATTCAATTTCACTCAGAAATTTATAAAATCCTACAAATGTGTTACTATTTTTTTTTTTAGCTTTGAAGATAATTGCACTACACATTTTAATAGAAAAAGAAAAAAAGTGAATTTTTCCTCTTGCCTCCAGGAAATCTGAAACACCCAGCTTCTACCAGTCCCTTTTTCTTCCCATCTGGGAATATATTCAGACATTTATTCCTTCCATCAATTAACAATTATCTGGTTTCTTACTGTGTGTAGCCAATCTGCTAAGCTGTGGGAACAGATAAAATAACTCTGGTCCTGCTTTTGGTGGTGTAAGCACAGGGAAAAGGTTTTACAGCAGTTACCATTGATAAAGCCAAAAAATATTTATAAAGTCATAGCCTTTCTACTGTAAGACAGGCATATTATTTAAAGCTTTATATTTTCATTGTTTGAGATGATTTGTATTTATTGTGTTTACTAAGTTTGTTCATATTCTTTTACTACTGCCTTACATATATCATTTTAGCAAGAAAACATAAAAATTTTATCTTTCTATTCTCTACTTGGAAACGGCATCACTGTTTTGCTAGGGTTCTTGAAGGAACTGGCTAGTAACATGGAATGTTTGTTAATATTAGTCCTTTTAGCTTAGCTCTTATTCTTTATAAAAATATGTACACATGTGAGAAATACCATGCCTGAACAATAGGCATAAAACATAATTATATAGTCTAAGGATGTATTCCTAATTTTTGCTCTTCCCAGACAATTCAGTGATCGCAGAACAATTTAAGTCCCACAGCTTCTCTTAATTTACATAATACTGCTGTTATACATACATTTTTCTCTTTTTTGAAAAAAGGCTTCATCAAGGTATTTTACATAGCATAAAATTTGTCCTTTTAAAGAGTACAAGTTGAAGGATTTTAGTATACTCACAGAATTGTGCAACCATCATCACAATCTAATTTTAGAACATTGTCATAATGCTAAAAAAAAAAAAAAGAACCAAAAAGCCCATGCTCATTAGCAGTTGTTCGCTATGCCCCCTCTCCCCAGTCCTCAGCAACTGGTAATCTACTTTCTGTCCCTGTGGGTTTGTAAGCAGGCGATTTTCAACCAGATTTAATCATACATTACCATATTTGCCATTTAAGTTGCAATCTATTACTTCCTCCGTCTCTATACCTCCATCAGGAATTCTTTTCATTCTGTTGGAAGACCACTTTTGCTATTTCCTTCAGTGCTGGTCTTCTAGTGATAAACTGTCTCTTTGCATTTGTGTTAGTGAAAGTCTTTCCCATTTGCTGAGATTTTCAAGATCCCTGGAAGCTGGGATGGAGTCAGCAGAAGTGGTAGCCAACTTCCAACCCCTCTTTGCTTCTAGGACGCCATTCGGGACCTTGCCCTGGACATCACATGAGTTACCAGGGCTCCCATCCTGGGTCAACTTGGAACTCCATCAGTGTCATGCTCCCTGGCCCTTGGAGACTGTCATTACTCTGCTCAGCCTCTTACTCATCCCCGAGACAGAAGGGACCCCAAATGCTGGGCATGCCCTTTCTCTTCTCCCTTCCCCATAATCTGATGTTATAAAGCAAATGTTGTTACTGTTGTTTAGTCTGGGTTTCCATGTACCTTCAGAAAGAGGGCTGACTGTAATGACTTAGTCCCCCCAGTAGAGGAGGAAAAGTTCCTCTCACTCTTTCAAAGCCCATGACCTTTCTATTTTTTCCAAGGCCAATACTAACAAGGAGATCAGTTCACTACTGTGTACCTTACAGTTACTACAGATGAAGCAAAAGAGACTGATCTTCAGACTTACAACTTTAAAGGAAAAAAAAAATCAAAGTTTTCCTTGAAAATCCCAGGAAAGGCCTATCTTTGGAAAAATACGTCTTTATTCCTGCTTTTAATTAATTAATTAACTTATTTGCTGGCTCTTTTCACCATACCCTGAGCTTCACAAGTTAATTTTTTAAACATCAAACAGACAAGGAAAGAAACAGAATGGCTAAATAACTGTGAGTAATTCCTTTGTAACCATGGGAAAACAGGACAACTTGTCCATGAAGTAATCATTAAAAACTTAAGCTGTGTTATGTTGAAGATTAGAGTTTTGGAAAGAAAACATATTAAAGTTTTCTTGAGTGGCAATTTGATCCTAGTAGCTGAATTAGAAACTACACAGCAACTGAGTGATTCACTGGTCAGAATTTCTAGTGCATTCTTCTCTGGCCCCAGGAATCGAGGGGATGTACCTCGCATAATAGCAATCCTACAAACTGCAGTGAGGCAAGTGTGAGTAGAACCGACTATGGTTCAGCAGAGTAAATGCAGGTTAGACTGATAACCACATTCTCATTTAAAATAAATGCATAGAGGCTGGGTGTAGTGGCTCATCCCTGAATCTCAGCACTCTGAGAGGCTGAGGCAGGTGGATTGCTTGAGCTTAGGAGTTCAAGAACTGCCTGAGCAAGAACAAGACCTCATCTCTAAAAATAGCTGGGCAAGGTGGCAGTCACCTGTAGTCCTAGCTACTTGGGAAGCTGAGGCAAGAGAATCAATCGCTTGTGCCCCCAAATTTGAGGTTGCTATGAGCTTTGACATAGCACACACCTCCAGGGTTACTGAGTGAGACTCTGTCTCCAAAAATAAATTAATTAATTTTTAGGAATTGGGAAGCAGATACTAATAGTCACTTGGTGATAGATTTTCCATTTTGCCATAATGGAGAGAAATAGAAGTAGTGAGAAAATCAGCAAAAGACAAGAGAGAGAGAGAGAGAGAGATATCACCAGTGGCTGCATCACGCTTCCTCGTGGCCGACTTGTACTGAGCCCACCTTGCTGTGTGTCAGGCACTCTGCAAAGCTCCTGACTGAGATCATTGAATCTTCACAATCACCACCTCGAGGTTCTTTGAGTTTTGAAAACTGGAACCCAGTCTAGCTGGCAGCAAAAGGCCCAATTTTCTGTGCATATCTTGACCAGAAACCATATGAAGCAAGATAATTAGTTTAAGAATGGCTGAGAGTAGTTGGAAAATCAAAATTTTGCTACTGCCAGGGGATATTGATTCAAAGGATTCCTTTTAGATTCATAAACAACTAATTGTCAATTCGGAGGCCAAAAAAAAAAAAAAAACTCAGGATTAGATGTAGTGATGATAAATTTAAAACTGTATCGGCAATGAGTGCACTAGTATTTGTCTAATTTTTTTTTTAGAAATGGCTCTTAGTATTTTCATGGAGTGTTCACATCTTCTAGCCATCCCTATATTTATAGATATAATCTAATATGGTCATTTAGTCCTCGCACGGTAATTTTCACTTGTCTGCCACTAGATTTGCAGCACCGTAAAAATTCTTACAGTAACTTCCTTTAAAAATACCCCCAAATACAGAAGGTACAATCTCCTTAGTCCTGCTTAAAAATTTGTTGGAAATATATTTATTCAAATGGAAGTGATATGAGATTATATAACACATATACATATATATGTCTGGAAACACTTTGTAATGTGCTAAAACTTTCATATACATGAAACAATCGACATGGAGGAACATTATTATGTTTTATCTTGTGTTTTGGTCTCCATGCCTCCTGGAGGCCATTTTCTATCACCAGATAGGGAAGATAGAGGGATTTCCCAGGGCAGCCTATCAACAGAGCCTGGCAGAATCCCTGGAGAGGGATTCTGAGGTTGCATCTGGAATTAATGTGCAGGACTATCACATTTGCTTTGTCAAGGTTTTTGTAAGCACGGAAGGCAAGAGGGTTTATTGCATGGTCGGTGGGTTTGCCATCACTGTCACTCCTGATACTGCCTCTTGATAGCTGTTTCCTACATTTTTGGCTAAGTATGAAGGGAAAAAAAATTACCATTTGGGCGTTTCCATAAATACAAGTAGGCCAGCAATGACAGCATTACCAGGAAATTCATTTTCTTGGAAGGTAGATGTAATGCTAATTCTTTGAAAAAAAGGCTGTCAGATGGATAAAGCACTTTCCTAATCCCTCAAACTACATAATGGGGAAAGAATTAAATCACTGAGCAAATGGGAAATGAAAGAGGCAGCGTATGTGAAACAAACTGTGAAGCAAGAACCTGCTTCTACTTTGTCTTCTGCCTAACTGGAAAGGCCACGATGTTCAGCTCTGATCCAAGAAGTGGGAAGCCTTGAAATTACTGAAAAACAACCACCACCACAACAAAAAAACCGGCTGCCTCATTTGCATTCGCATGGCTAAAAATAAAATCTAAAGCACAGTCTTAATTTTTTCACAAGCTAAGTGGGGTCCAGAGAGATTCATTTGTATACCTTTCGATTAACTCACATATGGAAAAATAGTCCAAGAAATAAGACGAAGCAGCACAGTGAGAAAACATGGGCGATGGTTATTTCTCAAGGGAAATTGTCTGTCTCCAGATATAATCTTTATTTCTTGGCAAAGAAAAACTAGCGTGGTAGGTTTTCCAACATTTTTAATAACATAGGATGCAAGCCATGTCATTGACTTATGGCAAGTATTTTATTAGATTCTGTGAGCCCTGAGCCCATTCATTTTGGCTGTCCCAAGACCACTGTTTGCCAAGGGAATTCAAACTAGGGGGAGAGAATAATGTGTATAGGACTGTTCCTAAAAAGCGGGCCCAGCTTCATAGGTGTGCAACCTGAATAGTCATAAGGGGTCCTGTACTTGGACGGTCCCAGGCCATGGAAGGACTCCACTCTTGGTGTTATGTTCTGCTGCCCCTGTCCTGAAATTCATTTCGGAACAAGGGATCCTTCATTTTCATTTTACTTTGGGCCCCATGGCTCACGTAGCTGAACCTGCTAAAGAACGGGAATAGGACAGAGTGGACCCCAGGACCATCTGTGAGGTGGTGAATTCCTTCACAAAATCATTTTGTGATTCAAAAAAACATAAGTAAGTGTGACCCACTAAAGTGAGCACATTGAAACAAAGTGTTACTCTACAGCATGGCCCGTAAAACACATATTGATGACTGTAATAAATATTTTAAACAGACTTTTACATTTTCTTCTTTATTTGTTGTCTCTTTTCTAAAACAACTATTATTTTTGAGCTTAACCGTCTACAAACAATCACATGAGTTCTTGATGTTAAACTCCCCAGACATTCGCATGTAGCATTCTAGGGTGTTGGAGTTTTGCTTTTCATTTATATTTATTTTTTGGCTTTGTTTGTTTGCTGTGGTATCCTTTTCTTGAGACTTTAGGGAAAAAACAGAGGGTTGAACACTATAGCCTTCGGGTTAACTACTGCTCTTTTTATTCTTCTTGAAGGGTAGTTATCCACTGAAAAAAATTCTTTGTATAATAGTACATTTTTAAAGTAGAAGGATAGCATTAAAGTGAATTTTGAGTATAGCCTTATAAGACTGCCATCATTCTGACACTTATTGTAAGTTCAGGGGGTTCCCAAAAGATCTTTAGTTTTAATAATTTGCTAGAAGGGCTCACAGAATTCATTGAATGCTACTGTACTCATGGTATTGAAGTATTTCAAGGACACAGGTAAAAATTAGCCGTGGTGCCAGGCTAATGTCTGTAATCCTAGTACTCTGGGATGTGGAGGTGGGAGGAACCCTTGAGCTCAGGAGTTTGAGACCAGCCTGAGCAAGAGTGAGACCCCTGTCTCTACAAAAAATGGAACCATAGCTGGGTATTGTGGTGGATGACTGTAGTCCCAGCTACTTGGGAGGCTGAGGCAGGAGGATTGCTTGAGCCCAGAAGTTTGAAGTTGCTATGAACTTTGATGATAGCACTGAACTCTATCTAGCAAAGGTGACAGAGAGAGACTCTATCTAAAATAATAATAATAATAATGGTAATAGTCATAATAGTCAAGGGAAGAAGTACATAGGGCAGTCTAAGAGAAGTCCTCTCCCCATGGAAGCAGAATGCGCTACTCTCCTGCCTTCCAAGTGGGACAATATGAATAGAGCACTGCCAGCCAGAAAGATCACCTGAGCCTTGCTGTCCAGAGTTTTTAGTGGGCTCCTCACTGCTGCCTGCATGGGTGACCTTTAGACTTCAGCACTTCTCAGAGGTCAGAGTAATATCTATAGAGGGAAAATACTCTTTTCCTCTACCCTGGTAGGTTTAGAGGCTGGGTACCCTGCAAATTAAACTGATGAAAGACATATTAACAAGAGAACAAAACCAATTTTGTTACATACATATGCATGGGTGCATGGGATTTTCCAGAGAATGTGAGTTAAGGACGCAGTTAGCATTTGGGGCCTGTGTACCATGTTAGGCTAGACAAAGGACAAGAGATCCTCATATCTGGGGGACAGACGTAAGGTAAGGGCGGCTTGGTAAAAACAGTAGGGAGAGGCGAGGGGGGAAATGTATGGTAAATAAGGTCGATTAATAAGGTGAGTTGTGCAGAAAAGAGTCATGCCAGACACCCAGGGTTATCTCATGAGTAGTTATTTTCCTGGTATGAGAGAAAAAGACAGCCTCATAAATGGAAATTGTTGACCTGCTTTGAAATAGAAAGGAAAAGGGTACAGAGCTAAGTGCCGTTAGCCCCAAACAATCCTAATGCCAAATTGACATATTAGGGTTGGCAAATTCTGGTTCTTTTCATATCTTTAGTCTCCAGAGGCAGGAACTGATACTGTGTGGTCTGCAGATCCCATGATAAATAATAGAATGAGATTGTCCTGTGGCCAAAAACCCCAGGCCATCAGAGGCACTCCTATGAGGCAGGACATTTTAGGGGCCCAGAGATCACCTCCTCGTAGCTGAGGGTAGAGGCTAGACCCTTCTTTGGGATGGTCATTTCTTCACTACACACATAGAATGACTACCACCTCTTACTCTTTGCTCAAATTACTCTTTGCTCAAATTCAGAATTACAAATTCAAATAAAATAATGGCCAATTATATTTCATCTGATTAGTGTGCTGAAATCAGCTTATATTGGCTCACAAAAATTACTTGTTAAAATTCTCCGGATTTTATAAGCTATTTGTTAAATACAACCTTTGTAAAAAAGCTTCAGGTATATAAACCAACAATTATATAAATTAGATTAAAAAAGACAATAAATGCTCAAAACTCATTATTTCCCAATTATTTCACTACTAATATGCTCTTGATCTTATTTATTGTGTCTTTCTGGTGATAGACCATAGAGGGCGTCTCTTCCCATCTTTGTGCTCATTGACATTGAGGGTATGAAACTGACCATGGTGGGAATATTTATATCATGGAAATTAGGAAATACTCTGAATTATGGCTTTGATTTTTTTAAATATTATTTCATTTTGAGAAGCATCTTTCTGCTGACCCAACCCTTACTAAAGTCCACTCCCCTTTCGACCCCATCACATCTTCCCATGATGCTCCACTCTTCAGCAAACCTGGTATGAAAATAATCAAGCTTAAGTGTTATGTCCTTATGAAGTCTTCTGTATAAAACTTACATTAAATACATTTATATGCTTTTTTTCTTGTTAATCTATCTTTCGTTGCAAGGATCTGGCTGAGAACCAAAAAGGGTAGGAGGAAAAATATAGTTTTCCTTCCCGATAATATGCTTTATTACTATATACGTGTGAATACTTTTGTCTTGTAGTACTATGCCAAGTTTATTGCCTGAGGGCTAGAAAATGCAAGCTCACAAATGATTTTTTTATAATCTTTCATTTTATTTCTGTGCAGATGCCACAGAGAAGGGCTCTAGGGATGGAAGGGGAAGCCAGTTTCCCTCCGTAAGGAGCTCTTATTTACTCCCAGGGCTTTAGCTGCTGCCACCACTGTTGCTTCTGCTGCTACTCTTGCAGCCACCAGTCCGGGTACGGGTCTGGGCACGGCCACCCGCTCAGACATGCAGTAGCCCAGGCTGCCCTGTGCCTTCCCTGCGAAGTACTGGACCAGCTTCTTAGAGCACATGTTGCCTGTCATATTATGGGCCCTCTGGGTGGTAAGATAACTTGAATTTTTTGTTCTTCTTTTAATTTTTCTGTATTTTCTTTGATAGTAGGTAATATTTAAATAAATAGCAAATATAAACGTATTTTGTAATGTAAATTATGTTATCGGCCTTTGTACTAAATTTCTGCCTTTGTGGCATTGCATTTTATGATTGATTTATATAGCATATACCTGAAAAGGGTCTATCATTAGGCTAAAAAAGTATAGTGAGCAGTGTTAAAGAAAAAAATATTATTCAGTGGTATTTGTTGAAGCATGTTAAGGAAGATGCTACTCAGGACCATAATGATAGGTATAGGGACCACTGCAGTGGGCCTTGTAGTAGATGAGAGAATTGGCTCAACTTTGAGCACAAACAGGGTAAGTAGGCCTTCATGGCCAAGGAACAGGCTGGGACTTAGTAGATGTAAAGTTACTAAAGGATTCCGGCTAAACTAATGAGGATAATCAAACATTACTTAGGGGAATGTTGGGAGAATGAGGAAAATGATCAGATACTGAGAGCGGAGGATTTTGGCTAAAGTGGCATAGCAAGGTTCTTTGCTAATACTGGATTTTACAAGGAAATACTCAGATGGGCCTAGCAGAAGAGTCACAAGTCTGACTAAAGTTTGGTTACACAAAGAATTTTTGTCAGCAGTAATTTGAAGTTTGTTTTATTAAAATACCTTGCCCTTGATTTATTTTTAGTTGTGTCCTAATCTTTTTCAGGAATACAGTCTATTTTAATTTGCATGAGTGACAATTGAGATGAGCCTCAGAGAGACACTTCTGTAATAATTTGTTTCAAATTACTCAGAGTGGACAGAGGTGTCTTGGAAGGGAGTATTGTTCTAATTACTAACCCTTTAAATACAAGCAGAGACAAAGTTACAAGAATTACATCTAATTTCCTTTTGGATCCTTTTATTAGCCAATGACAAGAATTCTGCGCTTCAGGCTTGGCACTTGTAGCTCAGTGATTAGGACTGGCGGATTGGAACCCTGCCCAGACCTGTTAAACAACAATGACAACAATAACAAAATAAATAAATAAATAAGTGGGCATTGTGGCAGGCACCTATAGTCCCAGCTATGGGAGGCTGAGGCAAGAGAATCATTTAAGTCCAAGAGTTTGAAGTTGCTGTGAGCTGTGATGCCATGGCACTGTACTGAGGCTGACATAATTAGACTCTGTCTCAAAAAAAAAAAAAAAAAAAGAAAAGAATTCTACACTTCAGAGAAAAGCAGATGGCTTGATGGGCTGGCATGTCAAGGTCTAACATTGGTCCTTTTACTATTTTTCCATAACACAGAGTAGCACTAAATCACGAAATGATGGGCTGCAAAGGCACTGTCTAATTTTAAGAAGTATTTACCTATTGGTTGTCCTTGAGAAGATCTGAGGTATCTCATTTTTTTTTTTTTTTTTTTGAGAGAGAGCCTCAAGCTGTCACCCTGGGTAGAGTGCTGTAGCATCACAGCTCATAGTAACCTCCAATTCCTGGGCTCAAGCGAGTCTCCTGCCTCTGCCTCCCAAGTAGCTGGGACTGTAGGCGCCCGCCACAATGCCCAGCTGTTTTTTGGTTGCAGCTACCATTGTTGTTTGGCGGGCCGAGCTGGATTCAAACCGCCAGATCAGGTGTACGTGGCTGGCGCCTTAGCCCGTTGAGCCACAAGCGCCGATCCTGGTATCTCATTATTTTTAAGTCAATCTCAAATTCATCTGAACTGAAAAGAGATGGCACGGAACCTAGAAGAAAGCTTACGTGGACTCTGTGCTCAGAGACCTGGAATCCCACCTTGAGCTTTCCTCTCTTTTCTCTTGTCTCTCTGTAGTCTCAGTTCTCAGTCTGTCTTCTCTATTCTCCATGGTCAGGGAGAATCCTGATATTGTGTTCATCTAAAAAAGAAAGGGACTCAAGATAACAAGGGCATGGGTGGGACTCTTCCTTCTGCATCCGACTTAGGGATATTTGCTTTCTATAAAAATCTATTATTGGAGTCACTCTTTGGGGTTAATACATTGTCTGTGGAAAACTCGAGTTAATTACAGGTAAGGATTGACACATTGGCCTAGAATACCTACTATTATTTCAGCAAGGACAATTTCACTCAGCCATTAGGTCAGATAGCTAGACATCTATGGTGCTAATTTCTCTCTCACACACACAATTTGAGGAACTCTGGAGCTCTGATCACCAATTCGATATTTAGCACGTTGTAGCCCCAAGTATGCCTTAATATATTTTTATTAAATTAACAGGCAGGTGAAAAGGAAGGGCTGTACTGTATTATGTGGGGACATAGCACAGTTGGAAAGTGTGGATGTTGAAGTCAACAAGGGTCAAAAGTTTGGATGAAAGGATGAAAATACCCACATTCAGGATTTACAGTTTGATTTCTCAATCACTACATTCAAGTAACCACACACCACAAAAAAGTGAAAATGGGTGAAATGTTTCCTGAGTTGGAATGTGTTTTTCTTAATTTATTGAGTTTTCAACTGATCAGATATATCTTAATTTTTTTTTAAAATGACTTAGTGTAGAAAATAGCCACAAAAATGCTCAGACAATACTTTTTACTTTTCTTTTTAGGTAAAGGAGGTATTTTAAGAATTTTGGGAGGAGGGGAATAAAATGATGACTTTCTATATTAAGTTTCTCTTACCTGGTTGTGCACAGTTCCAGGTAATTTAAAAACATAGCAATGGAAATTTATAAAGGGTCTGAAAGAATTAATTGATTTTTCAAATCTGGAGAAATTTTAGTAAGCATCACTTTGGATAACTAACTTATACACATATTATAATCAGTATTTAAAAAAAGAAAACAATCTTTCAGAAAGGCAGGAAGTATTGGAGCCAAGGCCAAAGTCTTTAACGCAGTCACCTCTGCCCCCCATTGAAACAGCAGGAACAATTCCAACACACCCACAGCCCAGGAAATAATCAGACCCAAGTGATCCAGTTAGGCAGGGAAAAAAAAAAAATGCTCGGCATCTCCCAAAGTGTCTTAAGAGTTTCTCAGTGATGAAATAAAAATGAGAAATGTTTCGGAAGCCAATTCAGCTCTCGGGTCGAAGTCAAAAGTGGACTTTTTAACAAATGCGGGTCCAGAACCGGACTGTGAAGATAAAACAGCCGGTGGCGTCTCCAAACACGCTCGGGCAGGGTGGCGGGTGACGGACCGAGCGGGGTGCGGCCCCAGATCGTCCCCGGCGCGGCCGCTGCTGTTGTCCCGGGTGCTGAAAACCGGCAACTTCCAGGGAGCGGCGGCCACTTTACTCTCCGGGAAGTGAGGGGTTCCGGGCTGTGCACCTGCTGGGACCATGTCGCCCCGGCCCAGAGGGGTACCCCCAGATGCGCCCCTGCTTGGCCCCTCTAGGCGGGACCCCGGGCGCGTCCCCGCGTCTCCCCGCCGCCCGGTGCCGCTCCCCCCGGCTCCACCTGCTCGCGAAGTCCCTCCGCCCGGGACGCGGGCACGAGGCGGGAGGGGGAGGAGGGGGCCGGGCGGTGGGAACCAGCCCGGGTCCGGGATTGGGGGGGGCGTTGAGGCGGGAGCGAGCGGGCATGCGCAGTGGGGCGGAGGAGGTGGCGATGGCCGGGGGAGGCGGGGGGACTGCTGTTTATTTGCAGCTGGGCCAACTCCGCGGCTCAGGCGGCGGGGAAGCGCGGGGCGCCCGCGGCGGGTCCAGCTGCCGCCGCACCATGCCCGAGCCCAGCTCTGGGCGTCCGCCGCGCGCCTCCGGGGCCCCAGCAGGGGAGGATGCCAGACACCCGGGAGAGGCCAGGGCAGCGGCGACTGCGGCGCGATGGTGCTGACCACGTCTGCCCGAGGCGGCGGTGGGGACCGCGCGCCCTCCCGGCGGCGGGGCTGCGGGCTCGCGCCGGCCGGGGCCGCGGCGCTGCTGGCCGGGGCGAGCTGCCTGTGCTACGGCCGCTCCCTGCAGGGCGAGTTCGTGCACGACGACGTGTGGGCGATCGTGAACAACCCCGACGTGCGGCCCGGCGCCCCGCTCCGCTGGGGCATCTTCACCAACGACTTCTGGGGCAAGGGCATGGCCGAGAACACCAGCCACAAGTCCTACCGGCCGCTCTGCGTCCTCACCTTCAAGTGAGTCCCTCACCTCGCGCTCGCTGCCGCCGCCTCCCCTCCCTCCACCGCACCCCGGGCAGGGAGAAGTTGCAGGAGTGGCTCGGGGGACGTTTCTTTTCTGCCGCCCTGTCCCTCTACGCTTCCCTCCTTCCCGGGCTGTCCTGGGCACTTTGCTCCAGGGTCCAGGGCCTCGCGAATCAGGGCTCCCGGAGCCGTTCGGCGGCGCGGACTGGGGAGTTGCGATCGAGTTTGTCAAGTGTCTGCGCTCTCGGCGGGCTTCTCCCTCTTGGGGCAGGGCTGGGAGCCCGCTGGTGGAAGCACCTCCGCACCCCGTGACCCCTGCCGGCTGGTGACCAAGTGCAGGCACGCAGACCCGGTGGGTTTCGGAGGGGTGGCGGTGGTGCGGTGCTTCTGAATTGGGAATTTCTCCGAGGCTGTTGGACAGCTTTGCAGATGAGCAGTGTGTGAGCTGAGCCCCTTCGGGGTCGCTTTCAGGGAGAGGAGGCGGGAGCCTTAAGCTTCCAGGGCAGCGAGGGTTTGGGGGAGGAGCAGGCGGGGAGGAGAAGACCCCCCCCATACACACTCAGATATGCACCCGCTGCGCACCCCGAGCCTCTCCAGCCTGTCAGACCCCTCCGGATCGAGACTCGAGAAGGTGCAAAAGCGAACGAACGCCGAAGCCTGGGTTTCTCCCAGCATCCTGGGGTGCTCGCCGAGATAGTTTTTTCTTTTACAACCTCAGAGTCATGATTCAGCATTTTTAGTGAGAATAAGTGTAAAGGGAACGGAGAACATGCCGGGTTTTTGTAGGGTGGAGTATTTTCATGAATTTAAAAGCGAGCTCGTTTTAGAGGAGGGAAGGACTCAGTTGAGGGAAGCGCTATCTGCTGCATCACGAGCTTGACTCAACCCCTGCTCCTGTGGTTCAGCATTTAGCCTATTTTAATGTCCTGGACACAACTGTAGCAATACATTGGTTCAGTGTTACTAGCGTTTTAAGCCCTTTCCAGCAGGTGTAGTAGGAGAACCCGCGTTTATGCTAATATACATGAGACTGGGTTGGCAGCTTAAAAAGCCTGGTCTGGCCTGGAGGCCTGAGTCTCTTGACAGGTGGCTCTGATGACTTAGAAAAAGAGACCGTAGCAATTGGCAACAATTCATGGGCTTTTGACTTAATTCTTTCACTGAAAGTTTAATGTTTTTAAGAGGGTGAGAAAATTACACATTTGACTCTTACACATTCAGTCTTACAGCCAATTTGTCCTCTTGGAAAGTTGTCCTGGTTTTCTGCTGAAAGATAATGTCAGCCTGGAGTGAGTTGCTCAGTTTTTCAAATGTTTCTCACAGTTTCTTTATATGGCATGAGATAATGATTTCACTTCTAGATTGACCTGCTTTTTTTGTTTCTTACAGTGAGGATTGGTTTATTTAAGGTATGGAAGCTCACAACATGAGGTGTGCGGGAGTTATAACAGCCCTGGACGCCATCCTGGTCACTGGTCGGAGCATTTGTCATTTAAAAAGGTCAGGGTCAAATGCCTGTGCCTACTTGTGAAAGAGTAGGGAAGAGTGTTTTCATTTCTCGACTTTCTAAACATTTTTTAACTTCATGTTGGAGATTGGGATAGAGGGAAGCGTGGAAGAAGGGAGACAGCGAGGAGGCAAGGCCACTGAGGAAGAGGACAATTAGAGTCGGCAGAACAGGGGCTGGAGCAAAGGAGAAAGAAAGCTGATTGTGAAAAAGCACCTGGCTGTCTGAGATGCATTGCCCTTTGTGTATTTTATGTTACTGTCTATGAAACATACACTTTTTGGTTTTTTTTTGGGGGGGGGAAGAATGAGTTGCAAATCTAGAGAGCAACATAGCACTAATTAGAAAGAGAAAGAGAAAAAGAATACGAAAAGGAAAGAGAACATTAACTGGTCTTTCTGTGCTCATATTCATCGATTTAAATAAGACCAGACAGCTTTTACTATGTAGTCACCTGGAGTGAAATTGCATCTTCTTGTGCAATAGAATAAGGTTGGAGGACATTGATAACTTACGCCCATATAACTCTAAAGGATGCTGCAGAGAGAGACAGAAAATCACATTTTATTAACTGTTCAGTATGAACCAAGCATTGGCCTAGACATTTTATTTTATTTTTAATTTTCATTTTAATTTTTTTGAGACAGAGCCTCAAGCTGTCACCCTGGATAGAGTGCTGTGGCATCACAACTCACAGCAACCTCCAATTCCTGGGCTCAAGCGAGTCTCTTGCCTCCACCTCCTAAGTAGCTGGGACTACAGGCGCCCTCCACAATGCTTAGCCATTTTTTGGTTGCAGCTGTCCTTGTTTGGCGGGCCGGGCTGGATTCGAACCCGCCAGCTCAGGTGTACATGGCTGGTACCTTAGCCCATTGAGCCATAGGTGCTGAGCCAGGCCTAGACATTTTACACAGATTATATCTTTATGACTTTTATATTTATTTTAGATTCTTGCTTTGTCAGCCAGGCTGGAGTGCAGTGGTATGATCAGAGCTTACAGAAACCTTGAACCCATGGACTCAAGTGATCCTCCTGCATCAGCCTCTGTAGTAGCTGAGACTATAGGCATATACTGCCATGCCTGGCTGATTTTTAATTTTTTTGTTGTTGTTGTAGAAATGCGGTCTCCCTATCTTGCCCACTGTGGTCTTGAACTCCTGCCTCAAGTGATCCTTCCATCTTAGCCTCCCAAATTGCTGCTATTATAGGCATGAGCTGCTATACCTGGCCAATTTTTATTTTTGATTGTGAAAACAGAATTCAAGTGAGTCTCTAAATATGTGCAGATTCATTTTAATTGTATTTTAAATCATGCTTATTTGAGCAAAATCTTTTGAGATTTCAAATCCATTAAGAAAACTCTTTGTGTTGAGATAATTGTATATTCCCATCTAGTTGTATGTAATAATATAGCAATTCCTTTTACCCTTTATCCTTTTCCCCCAATACTAACATCTTGTTTAACAACCAGAAAACCAGTACAGTATCACAACCAGAAAATTGACATTATAGCTTTTATTCAGATTTCACTAGTTTTACATGTACTTTTTGAAATGTATTTATTTTGGTAATTGTATATTTAGTTCTCTGCAGTTTCATCATATATGTAGATTTCTGAGACCACCATCACAGTAAAGAACAGGACAATCCATTGGGAGAATCCCTCCTGCTTCCCCATCACAGCCATACACCCAATTCATAATCCCCTTGCCCTCATTCATAACACCCACTAATCTAGTCTCCATCTCCATAATCTTGTCATTTCAGTAATATTTCATAAGTAGAATCATACAACATGACATCTACCAAAATGGTGTTTTTTCCCCTCTCAGCATGTCTTCATTAGGCATTCCTTTCTATTGCTCACTACTATTCCATTGTGTGGATATACCATAGTTGTGTTTAAACCATTCATGGAGGACATCTGAGTTGTTTCCAGATTGTGTCAATTATAAGTTGAACTGCTATAAAAATTCACTTTTGAGCAGATGTACATTTTTATGTCTCTGGGATCAGTGCCCAGGAGTACAATTGCTGGGTCATATGGTGGTCTCATGGTTAGTTTTTATGAAGCTGCTAAACTTTCCCAGACATTCCTACAGCAGTGTATGAGTAATTCAGTCTCTCTGCATCCTTGTTAGCATTTCATATGGTTGCAGTTTTTTGTTGTAACCATTCTGGTAAATGTTTGGTGGCATCTCATTGTGGTTTTAATTTCTCTTTCTCTAATGTCTGGTGATGTGAATGAAACATCTTTTCATGTGCCTATTTGTCCTCTGTATATCCTCTTTGGGTGATTGTACCTTTGTAAATTAGTTCATTTCCTAAGTGGAATTTTTTTCTTTTTTTTCAAATGTTGAGTTTTGAAGTTCTTTATATTTTCCAGGTATGTGTCTTTTGGTTGGTGAATACTTTCTCCCACCCTGGAGCTTGTCTTTTTGTCCTTCTGACTGTCTTTCCTAGTGTAAAACTCAAACCTATTTTTTATTAAAAGTAAGCTTATTATCTGTGATTCATTGAATATATGTCATACATGCTGAGAGCTAGAAATCTCTGTAAGAAGAAATATAATTGGCATATGCATAATGCCTTTTGCTATAAAGGTACTGGATTATATTCTGATAAATAATAAAGGTGCTTGCTTAGGTAATAAAGATTCTAATCACAGTTTTTCTCAAATAAGAAATGAGCTAAAATTGAAATGAGGAATGGAGTTATCAAACATGTATTTTTAGTATTTTTTTTTTCGGGGGGTGCTGGTGATAGAACATGAGCTTACCGAGATGTGATGGCTTTGTATGTAGCATGCCACTTTAGCTAAGTTGGAACTATGTTTCTTAGAATTCCCTTGGCAGGATGGCCTATGTTAGAATTGGCCACAAAAGAAATTTCTGTGAGATTTGGAAGGTAGAATTAATGTGGCCTTTATCGCACTGGGAAGGTGTGTGCATTATGGATGTTGTCACAGAAGTGCTAGTGAATCTGCTGGTGGTTTGCAACAGCTGCCTGGGCTGCCTGGGTCTCCTCTCCTGCTCTCCGATCTCTTCCTTTAGCTAATTGGAATCATGGTGCAGGTGTGTGAGCAGCTTTGCAAGGAAGAGCAATAGATTTTTAGCAAGCTACTCTGATGATTAAGGTTGGAGCCTTAGAGGCACAGAGAAACAGACATGTATAGCGGCTCATCCTCGTGGGTTCCCCCTCCTCCTGGCCTTCCCCTACGGAAGTTCCATTTATCCCCCTTTCCAGAATGGCTGCCCTGCCTTTTGACTTACGTTGTAGCCACAGAGATGTCAGACTTAAGTGGGCTGTTCATTCAGGTCCCCCAGCTGTGAAAGGTTAAATCCCTACAGTAAAATCCCTTCCTCTGATTCCCTCCTGGTGGTGCTGCTTTTCCAGTCAAACCCTGACTGGTACAGGTGGACATTTCTTTGCGTTCCTTGAAATGAATTTAGAATTCTAATGAACTTCTTTTTCAAATCAAATCCCATATCCAATCTTTGCATAAGATCATGCCCAAGAGCAGGTGGGAATATTTTTGGACAGTAGTGGAGCACAATCCAAGTATCTGTGAATATGCAGCAGTAATCTTTTTAAAGTTTGCTTCTTTATCCTTCACTGGGCATGACCTGTTTGCAACTCTGAAATCAGGAAGAATGCATTAAGCTACTCTATAGACACTAAATTGACCCAGAACCAAACCCCATGATGCCCATTAACCACTCCCCTGCTTGAAAAAAGGCCCTGATTGATTTAGTTTAGTTTTATCCCTCTCATCTCTTGTGGGAAGAAGTTCCTGCAGAATTAGCAGTGCCATTCTTTTTTTTTTTTAGATAGAGTCTCACTTTGTCACCCTCAGTAGAGTGCTATGGCATCATAGCTCACAGCAATCTCAGACTCTTGGGCTCAAGCAATTCTCTTGCTTCAACCTCCCAAGTGGCTGGGACTACAGGTGCCCACCACAATGCCCAGCTATTTTTAGAGGCGGGGAGGTCTCCCTCTGGCTTAGGCTGGTCTTGAACCTGTGAGCTCAGGCAATCCACCTATCGTGGCCTCTCAGAGTGCTAGGATTACAGGTGTGAGGCATGGCACCTGGCCTGGCCCTTGCCACTCCTTTCTGAAAGCAAATGGAATTGTGTTTCAGCAAGAAAGAACCAATGATTTGTTTAACACTAAGAATGAAGAAACTAAGGCAAATTAAAGGCCTTTAAACTCTCGGTTCTCCTGTGTGTTTAGACTATTAGATCATATTTACTATAAAATTTTTTTTTCAATTGAAGGCTTCTGATGATAATATAAGCCATAAGAGTGAAAGTGGGTGGCTTAAAATGTCAGAGCTAAAAAATAGAATATCTTAATATGTATAGCTGTATGAATTTGCAGCATTTTAATGTTTGATCTAGAGAGTTTTTGCAGCAGTTTGCATCTTTTAGTCACAAGTGGTATGCCAACCATGACAGTGCACACCAGCCTCCATGCCCCAAGCCGAAAAGAAATAGTGCCATGTTTCTTTGGGTTCTAATCCTTTTGATTTGACTTCTGTGAGGTTTCAGTTTGGAAGAGTCTGTGGCTACAAGGCTGGCAAGTTTGTTTTCTAAGTCTATCATAGGAAAGAAGTGAAGATTGTCTAGGTTTTTTAGGATGTTTAGGATGTTCAATGATATAAATAGCCAAGTAAAAGTGCGATTGGAGGCAATAAAGATTTTGTAAAGAACAGCAAAAGAAAAGCCTTTGAAAATGTTATGCCACATCCATGTTAAGGTTATCTTTGAAACTCTAAGAAGAAGAGGTTGTGATTATAATCTGGTAAGATGTGGCTCAGCTTAGATGGAAGGTATACTTTAGACTACAAAGTCTGGGGGTGTAGGAGGGATGGGAAATGAGAAGAATGTATTTTTGGATCCTGGGGTTTTTATAGGTGACTCCCTAAATGAAGGCTTGCAAGTCACCTTCTAAAGCAGTCTATTTTTATCAACAAATGACTTTTCTTCTTTTAGAGCTACATTTATATTTTTCCTAACTTTGAGTCTTTAGTCATCCCACTTAAAAAGAGATGGGAGGAAAGCTTGGTCATGTCAAAATAATGACGGTGTTCCTTGCCCAGATGATAAGATATGGTTTCTGTTTGATCTGGTCCCTGGTACCTCTGTGATCTCTGACCCACCAGTCTCCACTTGTTCTGTACTCCACCTCACCCTATTCTTTGCACAGGCCAGACCCGCTGCTACCAAGGGTTTGAAAATGTCCGTTCTTCTTCCTGAGTGTTCTTTTCCAGATCTGTGCAGAGCTTGCTCACTCACCACCTCCACTCATCACACACTTCATCCTCCAGGTCTTCCCTGGTCGACAGTAAAGGTGACTCCTCCATCTCCCATTCTTCCTTTCTTACCCTACTTTGCCTCAGCATCCCTCCTTGCTGTCCAGAGCCATTTTCGTTGTTGGTTTCTAAGTCCTCCTCTGCTCCAGTGTAAGCCTCATCAGCTATGTCTCTCACACTTAGAGCATTCCCTGGCTTGCAGAGTAGAGGCTCAAGAATTGCTGTCTAAGGAAAGAATGAATATTTTATGAATTAGAAAAATAAATACATTTTCAAAAGAATGAATCCATCAGTTTGCTAATGCCCAGCTTCAATATTAAGGTAGGGCTATAGTTTTATGATATAGAGAAAAAGTCTGCTTGTTTTACATGTTAGCTGATTTATCCTTTTTTCTTTCTCTCTCAAAGAGAAAAGTGGAGGCAGGTTAGGAATTGCCTTGGATGCACATCGAGGCTACCAGGGGATTCTGCTTTTTGAAAGGTTAAGGGGCAGCTTCGATTCTGAAAAGGATGAGGGTGGCTCTCCATTGTGACCTGCTGGGACTGAGGGCAGCTTGAGCATAACTGATTGCTGCATAAATGCTGGAAAGAGTAGAGATAGCGACTGTGTCTTCTGGGCAAAACCCAGAATTACAGGGGGTCTCTCCAAAGCCTGCTCTCAGAGGCTTACAATTCAGCCTTGGTTTCTATAAGGAATGGTCATTTTTGTCCCAGTCAGTGAGGTAGACATGAAGTAACATTTCCTTTGGCTCAAATAGAATACCAGGACGTGAAAATACTTTATCCAAAGAACGAACATGATTTTTTCTTTTTCAGTGTTATATAATAAAGAGTTTGTGTGGCCTCTGTCCTGGGATTGCTAGGAGGGAGCTTCTAAACTTAGGGAATTTTCTTAAGTGATAGGAGTTTCTCTGTTATTCACCGTAGACTTGTCTTATCACATCTGAGGTTTTTTTTTTTTCCTAAGATAGAAGTGATACATGGGAAGGCCTTAGGTTAGGATTTCAGGATGGGGGCTGGCTGTGCTGGGAAGACCAATCATCTGATTAGAGGGATTGGGGCTTTGACCCACATGATATCAACTCTAGTTTCCAACCTTCTGGGAAGGGAGAGGGTCTGGAGAGTGAGTTTAGTCATGTGCTAGGGGTTCAGTCAATCATGCATACATGACAAACCCCCAATAACAACTCTAGATCTAATCAAAGCATGCTCAAACTCCCCGGTAGGTACATTGATGTGCTGGGAGGGTGGAATGTCCTACAGACACAGAATATTTGTGTTTATGACTGTCACTAACCTTGTTCCATGTGTCTTTTGCTTTGATCCTAATTTATATCCTTTGTAATAAAACTATAGTCAAAAAGTATAGTGATTTCTTGAACTTCATGAGTTGTTCTAGTGAGATACCAAACCCAAGAGAATTGTGGGAAGTCTTGATTTTTGTAGCCAGTTGGACAGACTTGCAAGTGGCTTGGGGACCCTCAAATTTGTGGTTGATGTCTAAAGTGTGGAGGTTGTGGAGAACTTTGCCCTCAACCTGTGAAGTCTGTGTTAACTCTCAGTAGTGAGTGTGAGGGTATTGCACCCAGGAGGTCTACCAAAACATGCCTTTAAAAGAAAAAAAAAATTGCTTAATATTGACAGGTTAATTACAGTTAAAACTAAGATACTTGGGGTGGCGCTTGTAGCTCAGTGGGTAGGCCATGTGCACTGAGGTTGGTGAGTTTGAACCCAGCCCAGGCCAGCTAAAACAACAATGACAACTGCAACAACAGCAACAACAATTCGCTGGGCATTGTGGTGGGTGCCTGTAGTCCCAGCTGCTTGGGAGGCTAAGACAAGAGAATAGCTTAAGCCCAGGAGTTGGACGTTGCTGTGAGCTGTGATGCCATGGCACTGTGCCCAGGGCGATGGCTTGAGACTCTGTCTCCCTAAAACAAAAACAAAAACAAAAAAAACTAAGAGTATCAAAATTAATAGTATCAAACTTGGCTTTGATACTATTCTAATTTTTATTATTTGCTGACTGTCTTTTTAAGGGCTTTCCTGTGGGACTTCCTGCCTTCCAGAAGGAGCTGCTTCTGGTCTTCCCGTCATCAGTTTTCTTGCCCTTTCTTTGGTTAGACTGTTGCGCTGAGTAGTGAGGTGAGAATAATGACAATCAGTGTCCCTCGTGTAGGGCAGCTTCCTTAGGTGGGATGTGACGCGCAGAGCTCAGATCCCAACCCTGAATTTTGCCTTTGCTTCAGCGTTCTGATCTCCCCTCCGCACTGCTCTTTGGCTGGTGCCCGTGAATTACATCGTTTGGTGTTTCAGATACGTTAAGTGATGATGATTTACTGGTTCATTTCTGGTACTGGAGGGAATGCAGAAGAAGAGCAGCCAGAATGATTGAGTGCCAAAGGGATTTGCCTTAGAGGAAAAGTGGGAAGGACCAGATGTTGTTATTTATCGGTTGAATGATCTAGGAAGACTATGGAAACCACGTATAAGCATTGGAGAGCTGTGATGATGGCAAGAGGTGGAGAAAAAGACGAAGAATGGCAATAGAGGAAGACAGAGGAATGTGCTATGTGCTTAGTACTGGGCAGTGCAACCCCCCCCACCAGGAAGGTGAAGTGAACTCGTCATTGGAGATGCCAGAAACAGATGATAAATGGGTACATTTAGTTTTTTCTTTTCACTGGTTTATAGTTCTTATTGGAAAAGGATGTGTATTTTGTTACCACCGAGGAAACTAGTTTTTTTCTGGAAATCTTGATCCCGTGTAGCCTTCCCTTAAGCTTTGAGACCTTTCTTGCATTGATATTAGTGTGTCTTGCCTCGGATGACTTGGGCTTTGCTGGGCAGATCTCTGTGCCCCAAAGCAGAGCTACTTGACTTAGAATACCTTGGGATGAGCTCAGGGAATCAGCGATTGTAGCTAACATACCCAGTGATTAAGACAATCAGGAATCACTGGAACTTAATAGGGGGCCCCATGTTTAATGAGGCTGAGATGCCAAAATCTTGTTGGCATGAGTAGAGAAAGGAGCCCAAAGGCTAATGGAGATAGGAAGGTTGGAATGCGGTTAGCACATGCTGCCTGCATATTCCCTGCCACCCCTTCACTGTATTCCCAGCAAGGACCAGATGGCTTTCCCTTCCCTGAGGCATTGAGAATCACGTTAGTGAGGGAGCTCCTGCAACTCTGAGAAGCTCTGCCATGGCTGTGTTCTGTAGACCAGGTGTGACACGGGGGATGCTGCCGTGCAGGAGGGCTCTCCAACTGCAGTGAGGTCATGTGGTGCTGGAGTCCCAGAGCCAAGTGGCAGACCACAGTTGCCCAAGACTGTGGGCAATTTACTAAGAACTGTGGCAGCCAGTGGGGATGCAATGGTAAGAGAACGTTTGGACCCACAGGGATCACCGGTTAATTAACCACGTTGTCCGTAGGATTGATGTAGATGGGCAGCCCTCAAAAATGTTGCTTGATCTGTATTCCAGCAAAAAGTCCTGGTTCAGGACAGTAACCAGGCTTGAGTCACCACGATGGAGGGTCATAACCTCTTCCCCAGTGTTTAAATCTACAGTTATTTCCTTGGGGTGGGCCATTTGGGGAGTCTCTTGAGAGCAAGGACTCTAGTGTGTTCCGTGGTGTAAATTTCTCTTTCAGGGATCCAGCCTGTTACTATTATGGACTTTGTTGTAAGCCCCAGGCTGTGGGAGTGGGGTGACAGAGGGGGGCAGGAAATGACCTTTTCTTTTTCCTTCTTGCCACCACCCTCACTTTGGTGCCAGGTTGTGTGACCCTGTTGACCTTCCCTTCTAACGGATATGGCAGTGCTATAACCGACTTATCTGATTGCTGTGAGCACACGGCCACACCTTCCTGGTCCTGACCTTTCTTATGAGAAGGCAGAGGGAGTTCAGCTAGAGAGGGGGAAATTGGTGTTCATAATTGCCAAACTCTGCAAGGCGTTCAGAAAGTCAGAGGTGGCTATTGAGATCAGTTCAGGAAAAAAATTCTTTTCTTAGTAAGTTTTAAGTGAGAAATGAAGGCTAAACAAAATCAGAGATTCTTAGAGTTAAAGGGGAAAGATGGTCTTTTCCTACTTGCAACTTTATGTAAGTTGTTCATTCAGTAAACTATCGTTTGGAATCTGTTGTATGCTGATTGAGATGGATACAGTGATGAAAATAAATTAGTTTCTTACAACGTATGAAAATGCTCAGAATTTTAAGGAACATAGGTAATGAGGTATAAAAAAACTGGTTAAGTGCTTTCCTTGGAGGTACCTTCAGGGCGCTGTGGGACCAGAGGTTATTCTTTTTAGACACTTTTCAGGTGGCTGTCATTGCACTTCTCCATGGAAATCTCTGGTTATCCAAGCGCTTGATCTCATTTAATGTTTAAATCTTTAGCTTAAGTGTTACTTCTTTTACCTGTACTCTACCTCTTAGTACTTTGTATCTTAAGGGTTGAAAAACTACATTCTGAAAGGGTTGGGCTCATAGACTAATTGAGTGAAGTGTGCTGGGGAATATTCCCCAAGTCTAGGAATGTGCTTTCGTCTGTGATTCTCCAGTCATTTTAACTGTCTTTTTATTGCCCATGTGTGATAGTAATACCTGCTCAAGAACTATTTCATTCTCGTCACCATAAGGAAAACAATGTGTATAGAATGAAAAATGAACAGCTTCAGGTTAGGGGTATGATAGGCATTGACACAGACTACGGCAAACCATGAGCATTTGTCCATTGAGAGCGACACCCAAATATCCATAGGCCCTGGGCTGCTAGGTCCTTTCATATTTCAAGGGATACTGGAAATTTTTATTTTATTTCTTTTTATTATTAATTAATTAATTAATTTATTTATTTCTGAGACAGAGTCTCACTTTGTGGCGTGCCATGGCGTCACAGCTCACAGCAACCTCAAACTCTTGGGCTCAAGCGATTCTCTCGCCTCAGCCTCCCTAGTAGCTGGAACAACAGGTGCCCACCACAATGCCTAGCTGTTTTTAGAGATGAGGTCTCTGCTTGCTCAGGCTGGTCTCCAGCTCCTGAGCTCAGGCAATCCACCTGCCTCAGCCTCCCAGAGTGCTAGGGTTACAGGCGTGAGCCACTGAGCCCTGCCTGATGCTGTAAAATGAAACAGAAAAATCTATTCACTAAACTTGACCTTGGGCAGCCTGTTTGCGGTGTCATTTTTGGATCTCAGTTTCCCCTTGGGGAGCTGCTGAGTAGCAGCTTTAGTTGCTTTAGTATTTTATTCATTCTTTCATTTGTTTATATATTTATTCATTCATCCAAATACTTACCGTGTGATGCCCATGTCTGAGGCATTGTGCTGAACACAGGGGATATAGCTATAAATACAGTGAAGATCTTTTCCACTGGAGAACTTGGTATCATTTCTATCTATCTGTCATCGTCCTGTGGTCTGAGCATCTCCCATTTCCTCCAGAACTATGTTCATGAGACTTCATTTGAGAGCATCTTTCCTTTTCCCTTTCCCTGGACTCTGCTGTGAAGGTGCTCTATGTTTAAGAACCACACCAGGGCCTGCCACCCCCATGTTGGATTCCACTCACCTCACCTTCCTCCCACCCCAGATAGATTACATTCTCCATCACCATCTCTGCACCTGGTAGGTTCTTCCTTTACCAGAATTCTTTCACTAACTATCAATTATCTGCTTAATTGCCCCATCTGCTCTTGCTATGCTCTTAACTCTTTGGAAAGAAATGCAGTATCTTCCCTTTTATCTGTAGGCCCTGCATCATACCTGACAGCTAGTAGGCACTCAGTGAATACTTGTTGAAGTCAATTGAAATGAAAAATAGTTTCACGTGTACAGTTCCCTGTTCATCAGTTTGCGGGTGCTTTGGTTTGTCTTGGTAGCCAGGACACATTAACTCTTTGGCAAGAAAAAACCTCTGGCCAATGCACAGGTATAGTTTTAATGTAGCTTATAAGTACTTTGTTCTTTTTTATATCCCAGTGTGGGTTTTGACTCTTAATACTATTCTATCTAATCCTATTAGAATTAACTAACAGTTTCAGCCATTTAAGCTCTTTCGGAATCTCAGTCTCCCAGCACATTGGTGCTCCTGTTCAGACGTAGCTATTTTGTAATCTTGATAAGCATATGCTCTATAGTTTCACATAAGTCATTGATAAAAATATTGGACAGAACAGAATAATATCAGATCCATGTGATATACACTGGAGGTCTCAGTTCAAGGAGACATTGATTTATTGTTCACTCTGTTTGCTACAAATCCATCTTAGACTATCTTGTATGCAGGGAGATTTTGAGAGATTTTTATAAATGCTTCTGTTAAAACAAAGATGTGATACATCCATCACATGGCATCTTCTATTCAATTATGAGGTTGATCAGTTAACCCTCTTTTGGTGAACTCATATTGGTTTTCTGAATCAGAGATTCTTCTCTCTCTTCTCACCTACAGGATGTGTTAAAAAATTGTATTAGCTTTTTCATCTCAAGCTCACTTGTCCATAGTCTGGAGAATTCACTCTCCATCCTTTTAGGATATTCGTAAAATTTTCCTAACTCCAGATTCTGGGTGATTTCTTAAAGCTTAGAATCTCCAGTCTTAGTACCAAGTGAGAGGCTTTAACACCATTACTTTATTACTGTAGGAGTTTCTCATTCAGCAATTTATTTTTATATTTTGGGATCTAATTTAGTGTTTTTCAACCTTTTTTTATTTCACGGCACACTCGAACCTATAGTTAAACATTCATGACACACTTAAATTATGTTGATTTTAAAAAAGATTAAAAAGAGGGCGGCTCCTGTGGCTCAGCGAGTAGGGCGCCGGCCCCATATACCGAAGGTGGCGGGTTCAAGCCCGGCCTCGGCTGAACTGCAAAACAAAAAAATAGCCGGGCGCTGTGGTGGGCGCCTGTAGTCCCAGCTACTAGGGA